>JBBPSB010000488.1:0-17199 GCA_038093375.1 Xerocomus brunneocitrinus
TGGGGGTGGGGGTGGGGTGGGGAAGGGGAAGGGGAAAGGAGAGAGGAGAAGAAAAGTAGAAGAGGAGGAGAAATAAGTTGTCAATTTCACATTATTGATTTTTTCAATATATTACATTTTATTTTTATACTAGTGTTTTCTTGATATAGAAAAACTTAGAAAAACTTGATAATATTATGTATATTACTTATGTCTTATGTTTTAGTGTTTGTTATTTCATGATAATATATACAATTGATAGAATTCTTGATATTATAAGATATTATAAGAAATATATAATATTATCCTCAATTATCCACAGGAGGGTTTCCCTGATGACATCAGTGTCGGTGATACTGCTTTCATCTTCACCGCTGTCTTCCTCTTCCATGCCAATGGCATTGACCATCTCATTGTTGTCATTCAAGGTGTGATAGAACTTGAAAACAGATACAATCTTCTGATCTTGCTGACTCTTCCACATGTCGAGGATCTAGTTCACCTGGTGTTTCTGGAGCTTCAATGGCTCATAGAGGGTAACACCAGTTGGCAATAACTTCTTGTCGAAGAAAATGTCTGGCCGGCTCAGGATTTGAGCCTACAGCATCGCCCTACTACTGTTGGCAGCAATTCCTATCCTGGTATTAGTTTACATTCAGCAATAGATACATAACTCCCTGTGACAAACTCCTGAATCAGGTGCTTACTCTCTGATATCCGGGAGATACAGTGCACTGTCCTTGATGTGGGTGACCTCTGTCGGTCCTCAGTGCTTCTTCTTTACCGGCCGTTCATCCTCCAACTCTGAACCATTGGCATCACCATCTGCATTGAAGGTGGTCCATGTATAGGCCCTCCATGCATCCTCAATCTGCGTCATGCCACCTTCTGGTAATCCTCTGAATGCCGGTGCATCATATGCCTCATTGAAGTCATGCCTACGATGAGATATAACAAATAGGAGTCTATGGAAGCAATGTTACTCATGACGTCCACATGATCGAAGACCTGTGTACCACATTGTCACCACATCTCTTTGGTGAAATCAGCAGCAAACTTCGGGCCAAGGTTATTGCTAGTGTTTAAAAGTCCAGTTCAGTCCTTTTTTTTTGCCTTTTTAGGAGAAACTGGACCAAAACCAGTCTAATTACCTTCCACATATGGCTTGGACCAGACCAAGAGCAAAGGAAAATGGTCCTAAATGGTCCTAAACAGTTTTAGGACCAGTTACAACCAGTCTTTTGAAAGACTGGTGTCACAACCCCTGTCATGTGGGAATCATGCTTCCCACTATAGATACGAAATATTCCATGGATCAATAGCTATCTATCCAGCTCTTGGTCAAGTGATTTGGACCACAGGAACAGGAGATATGATTTTTTAAAACTTACATGTCATATGTATATCCATCAAACTATATAAAAGTCAAATATGATCCAATAAATTCGAAGAAAATATGTAAAAATATCATAAAATTAGGGGAAGTAGTCCCAATTAGGTAGTGTGGCTGTACACTGGTTGCAACTGGTTGCAACTGGTCCTAACCTGTCTTTCATTTTTGGTTGACTCAAGGCAACTGCAACTGGACTGGTCAGCAACTGAATACAACTGCAACTGCAGTCCAGTTGCCAAACCAGGCCAAACCAGGCCAGTCCAGTCCAGTTGCCAGTTGTGGTACCAGTTCGCAACTGGACTTTGAAACACTAGTCATCACCATTCCTACAATTATCAGCAGAGGCAAATATTCTCATCAGTACACTTACTGGGCATGAATGTTGTCTGGCAGCACAGCATTATTCTGCCTTCTCCTCTGCAGCCACCAACTCCTCTGGGGACTGCCACCCCATGACTATTTTGAGGCCTTCTTGATAATACTGGAGATACACCTTTGAGCCAGGCTTAGCATCCCACTGCACCTTGATAACCACCTTCAGCTCTTCCTTGTGCTCTCTGCCAATGACCTGTGTTATGCCCCAGCATTGGCCGTACTTCTTCAACTCGTTAGCATTATGGGTCTTTGCCATGATGCGGAGCCAACTCAAATATTGCTATGTATCTAGTTAACTTCTGTGGTCCATGAATACAATCCACTCACCTGTTTCCTGTCCTCCCACTCTGTCTTTGTTGTCTTCTTAGTCCCTTCCAGCCCATGTGCCGCTGAAGTCATTTGCCTGAAAACATGAGTTTTGCTGATGTTATCCTTGGCATCCTAGAATTCCTTCTTGAACTCCTAGAAGAATTGGAGCTCATTGATGGAGAATGGAATAGGCATTGTGGAGATTGAAAAGTCAAACAAGAGTAGAGGAGGATCTTTTGGTGTGAGTAGAGAGAGGTTGAAACCTTGAAGTACATATGTGTTTACATACCATCTCTCCTTTGGCAGTACATCTGCCTCTGAATAATGCCATATTCTATGCTATCTGTTGAGCCAAATTCATTTGTGAAGCTTTACCAAGCTTTACCAACACTAAGTGATCTTTGCTGATGACAGCCTTCATGTAAGACAGCATTGCCTTGAAATTAATAGAACACAGTGGAATGAATCAACAACTGGCATTCACCCATGGCAAGAAGGAAAGAAGGCAATAACCTCTATAGCTGTGAGGAAGGTAGAATATCAAATCATCCAGACCACCGGGGTCCCAAAACAAGACTACTGAAGCTGTCTCCATCAAAGGTAGCAAGGAGAAATATATCTGTACAGGGATCTCTATCCAAATCCTCGCCTTCCAAGCCATGTCATCCAGAACTTGACCATAGTTCCATGAATGCAAATGTGTTGAAGGACTTCACTCTACCTATTAGGAGACCCAAAATGAAGGTAGTTTTGACAAGTCTCCTTTGCCATACATCATATTGACTATATTGCTAGACACAAAATGCCTTCCTTCAAGATTGGTTACCTTTCCAACAGCAATATTTAGAAATGCTGTTGGATATGGAGGCCCCTACCCTGGTCCAAAATTGTGCTGTTCTCCACTGCACCAAGGAGGGGATATAGCAATGCACTGATTGCTTCCTCCAGCCTTCCTTTTGTACATCTTGCTGCTGAGAGCAACATGTAAAACATCCATTTCATAGAGTTCAGCAATGGGTGGGCCGGTATTTTGAAGATTCTTTGCTCCGATTGGTAAGTATCAAGATGACATTGAAGGTATTTATGTTAATGACCACTATTTGCTAGGCTGGGATGGAAATTCATCTGGGCCATAGGGAGACTCAATGTCTGTCTGCCAATGCTAATGCCAACATATCTGAGGATGAGGAGGAGGCTTGGGAAGATGCAGATCTAGCCAATATGCTGGCACATCTTAAATGTCCAGCAAACAGGAACTATATCACTGTTGTCAATAGCTCCGGCATTCACTTCTGCAATCTCTCTTATTGTACTTGTGCTGGTGCTCCAGAGAAACATGTGCAGCTTTTCCGAGCTCAGCTGTTTGCTCCAAGTACCATCTGCCCCCAAATAGCATTTACATTCTAGGTCTTAGATGATTTCCTACATGATAATGTGGAGTCTGAAAGTATTCCCTTCAAAGAGGCATGCCTCCTGCTACCACACAAGTCAAAGTGGATGATGTGGTCATATTGAGTGCAGCTCAAATGATCAAGATCAGTAATAAAACATATGATGACCTTATTAATGTCTTTGTGTGCGGACAGCTCAAAGATGGTCGCAATATCTGCTTGGATCTAGAGTCACATCATAAAAGACTATCTTTAGAAGACTTAGATGTGGTGGTAAATATCGATAGTCTCATTTGGGTGACACGCTATCCACAGTTCAAGACTCCCCTTTCCATTTATCTTGGTCCAATCATAGAAGACAAGGCTCCTATACACAAGAACAACCATGTATACATGGATATTCTTGTTCCACAATCTCAAGAAGATGCCAATGCCACTGGTGGCTGTACAGAGTGGTTGACCATACCTTTTCCTCTCAGTGGTATTCCCAATACTATGTTTGGCACACTTGGCAACATCTCTGATCTGTATTTCTCTATATATGCTTTCCTTGGATGATCCACAGGGATGAAATGACGTACAAGCGGGCCAAACATATTCTAAAAGAGATCTTGGACTTTTTTTGGAAGCATATCCTACTTCTAGCTAAAGAGAAGAATGTGGATGGCAGCAGTACTCCATAAGTATGCCTCACTCTTGAAGAGGTATGTTTCAAGGCATGCAAAGGCAATAACAAGAGGCTTGGTCGACCCAAAGCAGTCCCTTTCAATATGGATTTGTTGCACAAAATCAATGATACCATGGGATTTCAAGACTATTCGAGACGACCCTGGCCAATATGCAAATTATGTCATTTTTCTTTGTTTTGGAGTGCCCAAGACATACATATTAAAAGATGCATTAAAAGATGCAAATTTGCCTATGGATGTTCTACTCAAAGGAATGCCATGCCTGGACTGGCCATACATGGTGAACCGCTTAAATGGAAAGTTTTTGACTGATCTTGGAATTACCATCCATCCGACCTGCAGTCAGAAGATGGTGGGCCTGTGGCAATTAGATGTACTAGAAGCCTCCTTTGGTGCTGGTGGATTTCTGCAGGGCAATGTCCATCATACATGCACTCTTGGTCATTATGGGGATATTCAAGCCGAAATGTCACAAGAACAGGCACAACAAACCCATATAGCATTCTGGAGTGCTTATAATCTAAGCTATGAGGTGGTACAACCCAATGACAACTTGTCCACATTTGTCATGGACAAGGATGCTTATGCATTGAACAACACAGAATGCATGAATGAATGTCAACGAGCATTTTCCATGTATTCTGGAGAGGGAGATGGCCATAAATGATGTGATGGAAGACCTATGCAATAGGGTAAGTCATCTTGGCATATCTCATCAGACGAAGCATTGATAAAGAGGTGTTGATTTTTAGGTCACTCAGTTGCTTGAATCCGATCCCACTCTGTGGTTACCTTCAGAGATCTGGTTTGAATTTCTGGCAAGATGTATCAGGGCACATCAGCAGGCTCAAATCACGATCAAGCATCTCAATCCTCCTAACCTGGGAGTTCTTACTGGGATCATCTGTCACCTCATTTGTTGTACCTCAAGTACTCCCATCATCCTGGATTACCATGTCAGGGAATCCATGGCCCTTCTGCAGTTTTCTAGTATCTGTGAATGATTCAACATGTTCTTCCTGTTCAATTTGGAACTTGGAAACTCGTCTTTACATCTACTTCATACTGTCCAGCAAAAAGACAATGCAGAAGTACTCATACTTATGGGAACAAAGCTAAAAAAGACAGACGATTGAACTGATTGGCATCAAGCTTCCCATGACCAGGATACAGATCAGTTTCCCATTGGATGTATGCCAACCTGGAACATGTTAGCTAAGACCATTCAAGAACAGCCCTGGAGGTGGTCTAGTGTGTTGCCCATATTGGAGCTTGTGGTGGGGAAGCTATTCATACAGTTCACATGCCAGCTATGGATCCAAATAGACGACACCTGGCTGATCTGTCAGATCCTGAACTACTCTGGTCGATGTTGTAACTGACTACAAGAACCTGAAGTACTTTGTGATGACTAAACTGTTAGGTTGTTCGGTTTCGTGATTTCGCACTCTATTGTACTTGATTTTATTCTCATGATGTTCTCCATATTCAAGTTTCCTGCCTACCACTTTTGTAGATCTTCCTAGCCTCATTCTGCGCTTGTGTGGCGCCTCTTTCACTTTCTGATGATGTGGCTGATGTGGCTTGCCAGTTGTTTGCTAGTATTTACTTGAAGCACACACATCGCCCTGCAAGTCCACTCTGAGATTCTTTGGTTACTCACAGTGGACTGCAGGTACTGTATCTTCGCTCTATACCTTCAATATCATTCTTGGTTACTCACAGTGGACTGCAGAGTCGTCCTGAGTTGGTCCCAAGCTTGGCTAGTCGCCCTTAGTCCCTTAACAACTCCATATTCAAGTTTCCTTCCTACCACTTTGCTAGATCTTTCTGGCATCATTCTGCGCTTGTGTGGCGCCCATTTCACTTTCTGATGATGTGGCTGTTGTGGCTTGCCAGTTGTTTGCTAGTATTTACTTGAAGCGCACACATCTCCCTGGAAGTCCACTCTGAGACTCTTTGGTTACTCACAGTGGACTCCAGGTACTGTATCTTCGTTCTACCCTCTGAATATCATTCTTTGGTTACTCACAGTGGACTGCAGAGTCGTCCTGAGTTGGTCCCAAGCTTGGCTAGTCACCCTTAGTCCCTTAACAACTGCTGCATGTAGTACATGCGGTGATTTCCATTATACAGGATCATGTGACAGGGTTCCTGGTCAGCCATGGTTGTCCTCCATTGCAAATGGTTGTGATATAAGCCTTGCTTCATCGGTTCCAGACAGCCCTCTTGCAACCTCACGCCAACGATGATGGCATTCTCTATCACTATATTCTTCAATCCTTGGTTGTTCACATTGGGAACAAACTCTTTTTCCATGAAGTCGAGATCGATGTTCTGCTTGTTGATGCTTTGCCGCACCATCATGGGACCTCGGCCAAGGTCATTGTCCATGACACATATAGACATGAGCGCATAACCAAGCATGATCGTATCAACCTGTTTTTGAACACCTTCATATATCATTTGGACATCACTTTTTTCCATGTCTTTGATCGTAGTTGACTTCAAAACTTTGGTGTGAATGGGTAGGAATTCCAGAGTCATTGTCACTTACCACAGATGCGTGACCCTTTATGTTTACTCTCCTTTTATTTCCAGGTGTCTGTTTTACTCATGCATAAATCGACGATGTGATGCGCTACATGAGTTGTTTATCTTTGTGCCACCCTTGACTTTGGCTTTGCTTCCTACAATGGTATCCTCAATTTCCTCCTCTGGTTTATGTAATGTTATCAGTATGCTTCAAAAATGCTTTGACGAGGCTTTTTATTGTTTCGAATGCATCCTCATCCTCATCCCCATCGTCATTGTCAACCTGATAAAATCATGAGATGCTGATTCTGATGAATAGTGTACTGTTTTGTACCTCCATAGTATCGACTTTCTTCCTAGTGACCTTGGACATCTGACCAGACTGTTGTACAAGTCAGCAATGATTGGATGAAGATGGTTGATTCTCACCTTGTGATTGTCTGCTGGATGACCAGCAGCAAGCTAGAGTGCAAGCAAGTGAGTGAGTAAATTCCCAGCACATTGACATGTTTTGCTTGCCTGATTGTCGCTCTGAAAAGTGACACATGAATTGAGTATGTTAATATTATGAACAGACATTGGACAATGTGGCTGACCTGGTTGTTGTCAGTCTGAAGGTGCTCTAGTGAGGCCATTCTGCCCTACAGGGAGCGCTTCGAGCAACTGCGAATCTTGGATGGGGCCTGGCTTGGGTTGAATATGATGAATCTACTCGACGGCGCATCCATGCTAAAGCACCTCGCAATCCAGGCGAGGTACCTCGAAGGTAACCTCAACCTGGCTATTTCGGGACCCCTACCTCGGCTGCAAACTTTAGTTCTCGATGTTTTTTATGTTTCCCCGGCTACTTTCCCCGCAGATGTATGGGCCAACCTCACCCGCCTCAGTGTGAGGCTCCCAGAGGGAGAGAGTTGCGAAGTGGATGCGCTCTCCTGCCTGCTCGATGGCTCCCACAACCTGGAGAAGTTGATCTTTGGCCCCATCACTATGAGAAGCCTCCCCCAGAAATCGTGCTCGCACGCAAACTGCCGGGAGCTCACTATCCTTTTTGACAGATTCTGCGTGCACAAAGACCTCGAGTACTTCACATGGGACGGCTCTGCGGATTCAAATGAGCAAGGCTCCTCTGCCGCGGGACAGCCGGGGCACACCTGTGGCATGTGGTGGAAGCTGGCGATGAATGCTTTCCCCTATTCGATCTTGGCTGGATGAGCATAACAAATTTCGAGATAGACCTGGTCAGAAATGCAGGCTTCTTGGGCAAGGTCCTCGAGCTTTGCCCGAACCTCTGAACCCTTTCTCTGTATGGTCGCCATACTGAGCCCTCTTCAACGTCGCTGCCCGGCCCCCTTAGCCACCCCACCCTATCCAACCTTAAAATCTCTGTACAGGGCGAGCTGGGCGACATTCTCTGCGTGGCGACGCTTCCTAACTTATGCAAGCTCGATATCTCCGCCGCACATTGTGGGGAGCCCAAGGAGGTTCATGCTTTCGTGGCTCGCTCAGGTTGCCCCCTTGAGATCCTGAAGCTAAGGGCACAGCTTTCAAGAGTGTGGACTGCAGAAGAGGAGTTGGGGCTGAGAATGCTGGTGCCTACACTATCCCAGTTACAGTTGGGTCAGTAACTTACTAGCTTCACTTTTTTTCTTTCCCTTTGGGGCGGTAGATCTGTGCTCGTGGACTCCATTTGCTCGCCCTGCAACCCCTGTAACCTAATCCAGCCATTTGATCCCAATATAATGCATTCTAGAGGCAGCCTTCTCTTTTTTTCTGTGCAGGTGCATACCTTGCATTTCAGACCCCTTCCATACAGCCGCGATGACACTGTCGGCAGATCATGCACGACAGTGCGCTGATTCGAGCATTTAAAATACACACCCACAGGATTCGGCGAAACAAAGGCGAAGGGTTAGCTAGCCCTCCCTCTATTTCAGAGTGGGACACACCATAAAACCCCACCCACTTGGCTGTGAGACTCTCAGAGGGCGAGAGTTGCAGCAGGCCCAGTCTTGTCCACCAACGCATGAGGGGTAAATTCATCCAAGATGAGGAAAGAGGGGGCCATGACCTTGGGATTTTGTGCGACAACGAGAAGATGAAGCCAAAAACCGAAGGACATTTGGGTGAGAGAAAAGATTCTGTATGCATTCGAAAAAAAAATACTCCCTACACTCAAATCAGTCCGCATGAAAAGCGGCGATTGCGAGTACATATGTAGGCTCCCAGGACATAAGTGATTTGATTACGTTGGAAGTGATGGGCGGCAACTACTGCACACCTTTGCACACGATTAAAATACTGCGCTTCTACATACGAGCCTAGTCGAGTACAACTGCAGTTGAATCTATGCTGACTACACTTATAGGGTCCAGGTTTGCCCGAAGGGCCATGGTATCAGCTTAGCTTGCTCAACTATTGTGTCCATATTCCTAATTGAGTGGGGGGGTAAATTGCGGCAAACAAAGGCCAACATACATAACCCATTGTCGGACAACAATTTCGCGGTCATCACTTATCAGAATGCACTCAATCTTAGCCTGCCCGCAGCAATGGCCACTCAAAGGAAATTTCGCACAGAAAGAATCGGGCACTTCCTAATTCCATCCGATGCGCACGGCATGACCCAGCATGCCTGGGCATCAAGGGAGCCTAATGCCGTCTGGTACGGTATTCCAGAGGAGGAAATGCACCCCCACCCTAGCGGGGAAACGTACAGGTGGTGCGATGTCGAGTGTTTCACCTCCAATGGCAAATGCCTGGGCCACCTACCCCTGCCCAAGCGATACTCCGAGGCTTGGACCCAGCTGTGGTATTCAGTGGTGTACTGGATGTCGCAGTGGAAGGCCTGGGTAAGGGAGCTTGATGTACCTTGGCACTTCCCTCGACAACCTGCCAGCCTCGTGAAGGATTGTGTCAACAATGCCGGTACTCGCTGTGTGACGTATCTTACCATTCGCTGCCTTGTCGTGGAGGAGCTTCTTCAGCATGAGATGTCGAAAGACGGCTGCAACGAGCTGCGGGTGTTCGATGAATACCTCACTCGAGACCACTTCGATTGGCTTTGGCTTGAATTCAACAAAGTTCCCGATCGTCACCACGAGTACCTTGCATTGGACCCAGTGCACGAAAACAATAAGGCCATATTCAGTGAGTCATGGGAAGGACCCCACCCCTGTTGACTGAGCAAGACTCCTTACAGCCTGGAATAACCTGAAGCTGCTGGTTCCTGGAGAACTTCTCCCTCTGCTGCCATCACCGGGGCACACCTGGATCTGGGGGAGGATCAACCACTTCGACGACAACTTTGTAGATGTGGTCGCTTTCTACCACAACCGACCGCTCAGGGCTAGCGCAGGAGACACGCCCTACTCCGCTGACTCGCCAGGGCCCCCCGATCGGTGGCACGAAGGCCACGAGCCCGTGATCCGCTTCATGGCTGTAGATGAAGATGCGCAAATCGGCCGCCCTCCGTGAGTAAAATATGACCCCCACTCCTCGATCTAGCTAACTTGCGCCAGAGAGCTCCGGGCAGGGTAAGTTCAAACTAGTCTGACTGGCAGAATGTCGCTGAAAGGCTACTTCTCTCAAGCCAAGCAGTTCGAGGCCTCAGCCACAGGCAGAGGTCGAGCCTGAGGCAGGGCCTTCCTCGTGAGTCAGGGAGCTACGCTGAGTGTCCTTACTGAAAGCCTAAACAGCGCCTCTCCGATAAGACACAAGGGGATCGTGGACAGCAAGCAAACGCAGGTAGTAGTGGCGGATTTCGCTCAGCATGAGGGGATAACTCTTCCCGAGGCACACCAGCAGCTACAAAGCTTGCTAGGGTGTTGGTACAATGCGGGCTCATGGGGAGTATTATTGGACTCTGTGGACGCAGAGCTGGGAGCAGAGCCCCTCATGACCATCGACGAGGCCTTTGAGTTCCATAAGGAGAGAGGGGGGGACGACGGTCATGATGAGAGAATGCAGGAGTATCGCGAGTATCGTGACAAATCGAAAACCCTACTCTAGGACTCATGGACGCTTATAGAGTGCTATGACACTCGCACATTGTTTTTTCTGCACAATATGCTGTATGACCGCTTTGTTGTAAGAGCCATGCTGCACATGGGGGGAAGTATGCTGGAAATCAAGCTCACGATTGTTTAATTCTACCTACAGCAGTACACACGCGTGTTTGTATTTAGTTGCAGCTCTTGCCACCGACTTGTTTCTACACCCTGTTCCCTGTGCCCGACACCCGCATTTCATCATGCCATTGCCTAATTTTTTTTTCCGTAAAAACAACAGCATTTGGGTTGACAGTCCGAGTGTGGCTCGATAAGACAGCTGCAAGGAATGCGTTTTTGAGGCCGAGCAAATGCGATGATGACCAACCACATTGGGGCTTAAGGTGTAGCAAAAATAAGGAAGTAGCGGGGGCGCGCAAGGGAGGAGTGGGCCGTATCTCTTCTGTGTTCGACCGAGTTAGAACCCGAGGATCATACAATAAAAGGATAGCTGTGACATGAGGAAAGACAACTCTACAGTGGCTTATATGCCCCAGGGCATAGTCGTAGGGTAAGCTAGTATTGGAATGCTGCAGTGTATGCGATGCCGAGACCATTATGGGCATCAGTAGACCGCATGTTCGGACCCATTGTTTAACGGGGATGGTAGCTGAGCACGTGTCACATCAAAAATCTCACTTCTTAACCACCACCATACCGAAGGACACAGCCAAGAAAACTTTCACGATATGAATCCCCGCTACACGTCCCTGCGGGCACTGCAGTGGCCCAGAAGTAACAGCATGCCAAGGGGCTGGAAACTCAAGCACAGGCAGAGGCGTGGTTTTGGACGGTGAGTACCATCCCTGCAGTCGAACACGAGTTGTGGACTCTGTGATGCGCTTTCAGATGGAAAACTTCAGACCCCCACTTCCAACCAGCTCCTTGTCGCGCCAAAGGAGTACTGCTGCTTCTGCGGGGACCTCATGGGGGATAAGAGGAATGTGTGTGTCGGCTGCGGCACGTATGTCTGCGAACAATCTAGAAGGTATGGCAGAGGCTGCATCTACTTCGGGACAGTGAAAGCGAACACTCCATTTCGCTGCAACCTCTTCAACATGAAGCACTGGCTTGGGCCAAAAAATCGCCCAAGCGCCAGTCTCCCTGTGAGCTAAACTCTTATATATCTGTGGCATCATGAAATAACTCAGTGAGACAGTATGGTTTTCTTGGATATGGAGGTAGAAAGCAGGCAAAACTACCTTGGCCCCTCCTCCTCGTCAATATGACTCTCACAGCTGGCTTCAAGAGCTTCATCTCGGATGCGCTAAAGCTATATTTCAAGCAGGAATATATAGCATTGCCAAACAATGTGAGTCGCCCAAGGCTTCTCCCCAGTCAGTCACTAAACCCCAGATACTGGGCAGTTGGAGCTCATCGACATAGAGCTTAAGGGAAATGTGCAGACCGCCGCTCTGAAAAAGATGGAGCCGGCACACAGGTTCATTGCTCACTCGCTAAAGTTGATGGTCCCTGCGAAAGCCTTCCTCATCCTGGATACACACGCAGATACCCTACAGGTGGGCTGCAGTGGGCGGGGGGAGTGACTGGTGTGCAAGTGGCGCCCATTAGCAAGGTGTTTTCCTCATTTTGCAGTAAGCAGTTTATGAGTGTGATGAAACAGGCCACCGAAGCAGCCCACGGGTTCGTATCCCCTGAGAATCCGGGCTGGTACAACGACTCTCCATTTTACCATGGCAGGTGGAGGGTGCTGTTTCTGACAAGCTGCGGCCCAGCGGTACGAGTTCGGGAGGGATTCAAGGACCTCGGACAGTTAGTAGTGCAGTGAGCCACCCCTCCAGTTTTAAAAGCGCCTGTGGTGCTGAGACACATTGTAGGGATGAGTTCGACCTTGTGCTGGCATTCGGGGGCTCCTCCACCATCTCAAACTATGTCAAGGAGCTGGTCAGGCAAGCGATCGAGGGAATTGGGGTTGACAAAACCTGCGATATATGGGAAACAATTTCCCGAGTGGCAGGGAGAGACTTGAAGCTGCTGCAGATGAACAGCGTGGTTGTCATTTACAGGGAGCGGGGCGGGGGGTCATGTGCAGGCAAATCGCACTCCACTCTCCTCCACTGAGGGCTTGGGGATTGGAATTCAGCGTGTGCGGGAGCAAGGGATGCAGGCCAGGCCCGTATGACTTTGACATCAGGGACAGTGACAGCAAGGTGCGGGTCACCTGCAGGGTCTGTCTTTGGCAGTCGGCCTCTTTGAGGGCTGGCGACTTTAAGGGGCTCCTCTTTAGGTTGAGCAGTACCATGCCTGATGTGTTTTGGCATGTGTATACACCTTGCATGGAGTTACAAAATGCCTTCGTGAGAATAACCAATGAAAGGGCGGCAGGGGAGGCGACAAGGGGGTAGCCAGACGCTGTTGAAAGTCGGGAGCCAGGAGCGCAACTTGCGGGTAAGGAGTGACGAAACAGCGGTGTTATTTGCGGTGGCGGACAAGCATTGTACAAGAGGCTGTTAGCGTATGGCATTGGGTAAGTAGGAATACGACCGAGTGACTCTAGCATCAGCAGAAAATAAGACCGCATCCTGCCCCATACACTACCAGCTAGCACTCCGTGTCTTGATTTACCTGGCTGCTGTGACACAGCAACAGTTATTTAATTAGATGAGAGTATACATACACCATTATATATACTTGAATTTTATCTACCAAAGAAATAGAGCGCATCCGTGTTGTTGTGACACGCAGAATTTTGTTTCGCTGTGTTATTGTGTATCCACCATCACTTGCATCAGTCCAAAAACAGTATATCAGTAGATTATCTGATGACTAAGCCACATCGCCTCATTATTAGCCCTCAGCATCACTGCTCTCACTCCCCATCTCATCCTCATGATCACCACCATCCCCGTCCAACACCGGTCGAGGTAGGGGTGCCTCAAGTTTTCCACGAACTGGGTGTTTCCAACCAATCCGCCATCCTTGCGACTTCGCCAACTCCTTTTCAGCATTCCACTCTGCAAGTACAGCCTGGTGTTCATGTCTCCGCACATTATTCCTCTCGATCCGTGAGGCATCTGCCTGTCTCCATACTCCCATCAACTCAGACCTCTCATCTCTTTTCTTTCGTAGCTCTTCTCGTGTTTTCTCTTCTACAATTGCCTTTTGTTCATTTTCGGCAACGCGCTGGTAAAAGTCATCGCCAGATAAATATTTCGGTAATCCATCACCCATAAGTTTCGCTTTCTTCATCTTTCCTTTTTGTTCCTGTTCCTCTTGTGCCGCCAATTGACCCCGCACTATAGAGCAATAAATTGATTGCAATACCATTGCAGATTGTGTTCGCAGTAAGTCTCCTTTCATCGATTTTGCATGTGCGTACGACTGACGCAGAGCATCTTGATATTTTTCCTCAATCCGATTTTCAGGATGTCAATTCAACAACGCGTGGGTGTGCTTCTGGGTTGGTGTCAACGTTGCCAGATCTAATGATGGCAACTCATCTCTGGAGGTAAGGGGAGTATTCTGCACGAGAAATCAAGCTGATGTTGATGCTAGTGCTTTGCATGTTCCTTCGGCAACACCCTGCAAATAGGTACGTGAATCTGGGCTCGAGTTTTGGTATTGACGGATGGCTGCAGATACTGCCTTAACTGGGCTTGGCTGTGGGAGCGGCATGTGGTTTTCAATCGATGTCTCCATACTAGGTGCCATTTTCTCCTTGGTGACAACTCCAGGATTGAAAGGCCACACTCGGGTAACCCGAAATGCTGATTGGATTGTCTTGATGGTAAGTGCTCGGCGATGGGCACGAAGGTAAATGGTAAGGAAGTTTGTTTTGTTGATTGCCTGCCCTGTTTCTGACTCGAATCGATCTCGCTCCTGTGTCCAGTATTGTTTCAGTGGTCCAAAAACGACAACATCGAGTCCTTGGTAAACATGGGTTGAATGTGCCAGGTAACAAAGTACATGGATTCTATGCCCTCGTGCGTAATCCAGGAATTCTTTTGCATAGTGTGAATTATGGCCATCGACAAGGAGGAGCTGACCGGGTCGCGACCGTTCCCTTTTGAATGTGTCTTTTTCTCAAAATCTTCAATCCAGAACCGTCCGATCACTTATCAGTCCACCCCTTTTCAGAGTGTGCGATTCTGATAAAAGTAAGTTTCTTATCTCTCATTTCATGTATCAGAATGACTTACAATGCCCCCAGACCATTTTCTTGATGCCACAATGTATTGAAAGATTTTCCCTTGTATATGACAGCGGGTGGTATCTCATTACCATCCGCACATATCGTGACCATGACGGTAATGTTCTCTCGGCTACCGTCACGTTGCTGATGTTGCACTTGGTTCTTGGCAGCACCGATAACCCTCCGGCTTTGACCCCCACTCGATTGAAATCCTATTTCATCGGCCGCCCATGTACAGTCCCTCTCAATATTGTGTGTCTCGATTGTGTGACCGAGGAGGTCAAACCACACCTTATTTGGATGCTCATTGACAGCTCGTCCACGAGTTGACTCAAGCGGACAGCTCCAGAATTGTCGGATTTGTGCCTGATGTCGTCGTAGAAAATGCTCTGTCCAGTGTTTCCCAACTCCGGTGGTTGGGAAGTTGACCTTCCCTTTTGTGCGTATCAGTGTGTCGACATGAAGCTTGAGTGACCGGTGGTCAAGATGTATTTGAAAACTAGGTTCGGTAAAGGTACATTGTTGATGTCCGATGTCATCGTAGTTATTCTACAATAAGATGGTACACATGATAACATGAGATAAACAATCTGAAATACATACTCGTTCAGCATGCTGCTGGCAGGCCATCTGTCCCATCACACCTGTAATGTAGTATGTGAATAGTTGTGGAAGAGTGTCTTGCCCTTCCCTATAATGACAGAATACCACTCATGCTCGATACCAGTTTGAAATGCACAAAAATGCATGATTCTATGTACAAATGGCTTAATCACTCACAAACAAACAACATGCTAGATACAATATATGTAGCTACAGGTTGATACAAACTTCCTTGAGAAAGTAGGCTACTTTTTGTGCAATGTAGGTGTTTGTTAGATGTGTGATATGCAATTGACTCAAGTGATGGTGGATCACTGTACCCGTTCTGCGCCCAGCCCGCAGCACTCAAAAACCCGTGGCAACAGGAGTGGCTACCTGTCCCCTCCCACCTCCCACCCGACCGTATGCTCATTGCACATTCACATGCTTAACTTAATGCGCACGCCAGCTCCTGCTCCCCAATGACTCTATCTCGCAGATGCGCGCTGCTACTATGCTTGCACACATGCGCCAGCAGGCCGCATCTCACTTTAGGGTGTCTCTTGGTCACCAGGAGTTTGATGTTTTTCCATATCATCGCACGGGAGGGGACCAGTTTGCGTGCCATCCTGGGTACCCATTTTTACGCCAGGCCTGTCCATGACCGGGTGCGTGGTTTTGGCCATTCATTGTACGCCGCCACGTCCATGATTGCATGTCCTGACTTGTCCAATTTGCGCGCCACCCTATTCCCTATTTTTTGACTTTTTGGACCCCAATGCTTGAGATGGCTGATGGAGGAGACTGGATGCTCCATCATCGCTCAAAACAACGGCTTGACCCACTCGTGGGTGCGGAGCTGACGCCCAAGCTCCAGTTTCAAAGAAACATCAAAGGGTGATGGGTGTTTGAGTTCAGCGAGTGCGTGCTGGAATACATGGCCAATTTTGTACAAGCTGGGTAACATAAGGACTGGCACCGGGAAATCTTAGTGCTGCCATGGATTGCCGTCATCCTCATGCAGGGTATGCTCTTATCCAAGCCCAAGTCCAGGCCCATCGAAGAAGTTACCAGCCAGGTAAGTAAAAAAAGCTAATAAGTGATCAAAATCCCGCCGCACAATGCCATGCAGGGCAGCTGCAATCTCGTCACAGTAACCCTCTGCATTTTGCTGACGCGCCCGCTGACCCCGGGGTTAGGAAAACAGTGCCGAGAGCGTAGCCATCCTATCCATGAAATAGAGCTCGGAATGTCGTTCTCGGGGGAAATTTGCGTATGGGGTTTGATGACCCCCAGTAGGTTGTAACTCCTGCTCCTGGTGCTCTGGAGAAAGCGGTGTTGGAGGGGGGCTTGTGCCCAAGAGGGCTGGGAAGTAGAATGAGTGACATGGCCACCATGAAGGGGAACTAAATGCCACGGTTATAGTGGGATCACAGTGCCAGGCACGTGGATGGACAGATCAAATAGCTAAATGAGCACGCATCATCAGCGAACTTGAATCTTGTGCTGCACAGGTTGGGCGGCGACCAGCAACTCCACCCCTCATGCCCAGTTTTGGGTATCCTCAAGGCTTCCTGACAGGGACTACTGGCAAGCTGGTGTCCTCCACGCCCATAAAATCATCCAAGGTGCATGTCGGCATGCATCAGGGGTTTTACGGCAAGAAGATAGCGGTGACCCGCTCTGCCTTCAAATCCATGCTGATCGCATATGCTTCCAGATGATCCCACCGCTCAAGGCGCTGCAG
>JBBPSB010000489.1:0-17179 GCA_038093375.1 Xerocomus brunneocitrinus
GAATCGACAAGTTTGGTGCTGAATTGTTGGGTGGTTGTCTCGAGGTTTTTTATCCCTTCTCCTTGATAACCGAAAACTGATTGGGAATGCTTAAACAAGGATCGACAAAGAACGCACCATGTTTCTGTTGCGCATCGGCAAGTTCGGCGCGGAGTTCCTTGACGATTTTCTCGAGTTCTACTGATGAACATGGATAGCCAAAAAATGATTAAGCAAGCTCGAGTCGCAATCGACAACGAACGCACTAGACTTGGAGTTTTGTACCGAAAGATCTGCACGCAGACCATCTTCTCTCCGTTTGGCTGCTCGCTGGCTGACGACGAGCTGGGTACGGAACTCCTTGATTGTTGCTTTAAGGTGTGTTTCAGTCCTTCTGAGGGGGATGTCGGACTGTTGCTGTTAAATAGAGTGAGAGCAAAGTATCGAAGATCCGCGTACTTGATGATCACTGTATGGAATGGCAAGGACACTGTGCAGGTCCCACAATACGATAATTGAACCTCCACTAATCAAAAGGTCGAAGTTTGACGAGATGGCCATGGAGTTGACAGGATGAGGATGGTGAATGACGAAGCCGATTTGCTGGTGGGTAGAAGTGTCCCAGAACGAAACCGACGAATTCGCGCTGGCTATGATGAATGTACCGTTGCTTGAGAGGGAGATGCATGTGGGACTATCATTACTGTGGATCGGCCATTTAGAGAGCGTCACCTCGGTGTATACATCAACACAGTAGATGTTGCCATCGGAAGACAAGGCAAAGAGTTGCTTGCTGTCGCTGGTCCAGGCGACGGACCGGGCGGAGATTCGAGTACGGCTGATGCGTTTGCCATCCTGACTATTGTAGATGTAAAGAGAGGGTGACTCATTACGCTCAGCGGCAATAGCGATGAGCAACCCATCGGGTGAAAACTTGACCGTGTGAAAGTCGGCGTTTCCCTTGGCCCACAGCCGTTTGCCATCCGGGAGTGACCGGGCTTCGACAGTCTTGTCATCCATTGCAATCGCGATTTTCGTCCCGTCCGATGAAATGTCCACCAAGTTCGCGCCTGTCTTGTATGTGAGATTTTTTGGCTCTTTTTGGCGACTCTCCGCATCCCAAAATGTCACTTGGCCACTTTCTGATCCGGCAATGACCCACTTTCCATCTTGTGAGACTGCAATGCAGCGAACGGCACTCCCCATATCAGTCGGTGTCCCCACTTCTTCCCCATCTTCCACTTGCCAACTTCGAATCTTCCCGTTCTTCTCACCGCTCACAAAGCGCTGTCCATCTGCGACGAACACGACAGACGATACCGGACTTGGAACATCGATTTTGATCGCTGTCCGCCGGAGGATTCTCGAGGAATCGCTTTCATCTTGACTGCCTGTCAAGTACTATTGATCTTTGGTTACCTCTCCTTTCTCACCTGTTTCTTCCCTCCGCCGACTGCGACTCGAAGACGGTCGGGATGAGCCTTTGCTTTTCGTCAGTATTTCCCCTCCCATTGACTCACGTACTTACTATCCATGACCTGCGGGAACCCTTTGCGAGACATAGTTGCCTAGGTGTTGGAATGATAAAAAGAACGCGTGGCCGTTTCCTCAACACTGGTATCCAGATGTTGCCTTATCGGAACGTATCACGTTCCGCACGATCACCTCGTGTTCTACGCACGGACCCTAATCGTTTCTGGGAGGTCAAGCTGGCAATCAACCCAAAATTCGATCATGACATTCCTTTTGCTTGGTTCACATTACATATACCTAGTTCACTACCAACAGCCACTTTCACAAAAATCCAGAATCTCGTTATGACCCTCAGGCCTCAGACCTTGTGACTGCCACACAATTCTTAACAACACTCGAAGGCCCATTCCAACATTTGGAACATGTGTCATCACGGTCAACAATGCTTGTGCTAATCTTCTGAATGGTCCGAGTGTGTCGTTACCAGAACGTCACTATTCCTTTGCGAGCGACAAAATTTGGACGAGAAAGATGGCGTGATGATCCCCTTGGGTACGGCGACCGAACGGATTGCCGCTCGTTGCAACAGGTACATGGTTGCCAGATACTTGTAACGATGCCTGGAGTAGACTGAGTGACCCCCATTGCATGTGGTGACCGGGCAACGATCCAGTGTTTGGCGACCAAGGACGACTGCCTCACTAATGTGGTCCGTCCCGTCCCCTGCTGAACCTTCGCGAACACGAACTCTGTTCGTGAAAGTATCTTATTGACTGAAACAGTCGCCTCCTCAATGGAGTCCGTCCTGCCATGAGTTTTCTCGTGCTTGGTCCAACGAGAATGTCATTTCAGTGGTCTTCAGACGCCGTCAGTCTGACGGTGGGGTGCGCCGGACACATTGGACGACGCCGGCGGAGTACGGGGGACACGTGTGGAAAACGGCTGAGTCGACTCTGCAACCCCAGTGAGCCAGCAGATTTGAGATCTTGTAATCGGTACTTCTTCTTGCTGGGACTCCATCTGCTTGACATCGTGGGGAATTGGGAGACGACGCGGCAATGCGTGCCGAGAGTTTCCAGCTTCAAACTCCGAACGCCTCTAATCTATCGTACTCCTTCTCAGACATGCCTTGGTCTGAAGCCGTCACAGAACAGTTCTCACTTGTTGACCGCTTCACCACAGAGGACAGCGACTGGTATGGGCCCTTCAACACCCTCCTGTTTGAGCTCTTCCCCCCTTCGGAGCACTACCAAATAACACCCCGATCTCAGGACTTCACTGTCCATTTCATCATCCGCAAAAGATGTGTGCCAATCTTCTTCGTCGTGCTCAAACCGTATGGTTCTCTCAAGAACCTCTCCACCAAAGCCCTCGCCGACGATGAGATGCGTGACCACTTCCGTGAATTCTCGTCTGACTCACTCCCTACGCCAAAGCTTGTTGGTATCACCTCCTTCGGAACTCAATTCTGTGTTTACACTTTCACTACCAAGACTCGGGCCCTCCAGCCGAAGCTCATTATGGCGGATGTCGACGTCGTCAACGACATCGCTCCGGAGGACAGATGGGCTTTTGATGTTCTGAATGACGAAGGAGAAGCAAAGCTGAGAGAAGTGGTGACCGCGGTCAAGGCCATGGCAGCGAATTTGTAGGTCTTTTACGAACGAGAGTTGGACATTGTGACACTTGCAGATGTTTATCGCACCTCGAATCAAGCCTCGAATTGTAACAGTAATGCCATCGGACGCGAATTTTGTTGCCCATGACTTTTGACTCCTTTACCCAATGAACTCCCCAATGGATGCGCCATTGCGAGGTGTCAACTTATCGTCTGCTGTACTAGTGCTTCAGGGCGTATTCCCCACAGAACATTCTCGGGCACCTTTCGCGATCGATAGCCAGCTAACTGCGAGAGTGCTAGGCGAAAATCGATTGATTTTTCTTTCCGTTCTAACACTACCATCCCAGATTTCGGGAACGTCGCCGACGATGCACTGCGTACTCAGGTTGTCCTGGCCTACTCCGATTCGCCGTGTCAGTCACCCTCGAAAATCCGAACACAAAGGGAAAAAAGTGCTTACTCGCCAGAGTCCTCAATGCGCACCTCTCCCGAGGGGTGAACGAAGCCCAACTGAACATGCCAGGGCAGATGATTTGGGTCCTCCCCGTTATTGATGCGAGTCAAGTGCAAGTTGGCGTCTACGTAGTTGGCAAACGCCTGGTTTCCAACACGAAGGAGACCGTAGCCAATTGTCTGCAAGGTCGCTACAACAGTTACCGGTGAACCTAACCGTCTTCAACCCACGCGTGCGTTCGCCTTCGTCATTGACCGCGACCCCAGGTTACGACAAAGGCGTGCTCATCTTGTCGTGCCGTAGTCACCATGTTTCGCGTTTTGGATCCAGGCTGCTGTGCTGTGCGACGCTACCACAGCAGCACGCGTGAGCACAGGTCCACATGCATGGCTATGGGCAACGCCGGGTGTGGGTAGGGCATCGTCGCAGTAGGTCCGTCGCACAGGTGGCGTTTCTTATGCCGCGGGGCGTGCGTTAGCGGCACGCGGGCATGAATATGATCCGTCGTCCAGCTCGTCCCAGGGGTGCAGTGCGGGGTTTGGGTGTGAGGAAGGGATTAGACTTACTGCGTCGTCATCAACTTGATATGTTTGAATGCTGAATGCGTTGTTTGTCGTTCATCGTCGTATTACGCCTCGTACGTCCCTGAGAGCGGTCGTCACAAGCAGAAATCAGAATGCGGAATCGCGACGTCGTTTAATTTTTGTGCGAGATTCTGCGTGACTGTTTTTTTTTGGACAACATCAAGTGGGACTGATCATACTGCCACTGTTTACCTGAGGCGGGCGCAAACTCGGATACAACCAGACAGCGAGCGTTGCCGTCGGCACACAATGCAAAGAGTTGTTTGCTATCGCTGACCCAGGGAAGGGACTTGGCACGAACGTTGAACTCGACAAGCGGGTGGCCATTGCAATTGTCGCAGACAAATCATGCGTGTGGAGACCTCGAAAACATAGATCTGCGATAGCATCGAGGGTATTCTGGCCTGCCGGGAACGTATCGAAAAGCAGGGGTTGAAAAATGAGAACCAAACGTCCATGAGACTAAAGTACTTCGATCGTTTCGATATTGTCTATCAAATCCGTCAACGGAACCTCTTTGCGAATCTGAGCCATGATCAAGCAATCCGCCGCGACTCGCCTATACTCTGTGCGCGACACCTGCTTGAACAAGAGCGCACCAAAAGGTTGCTTCAAACGAGCGATCAACCGGAGTCATGTTAAGCTCAGCGCCACCACGTGAAAACTCTTGGTCGAGCAGAGGCCGGATCCACGGATGAACAACACAAAGTCCCCCCATCGTGGCCAAGCTGCTTCCAGTCTGGATCTCGATGTCACCGAACAAGAGGGTCGTCGTATGATACGCCTGCACATCCGATTCTGACATGCGGACGTCGGTGATACGGGAAACAATCCCGGGAAGCCGCAGTCGACTAGAAGCAAGGGTAGGGGATGGAAGCTTTTTCAGTTCATCATATAGTGCGATGGCCTGAGAGAGGTCGAGAATGGATGAGTGTAGTTCTGCCACTGTCCTATCCAACTTGGCAGTCTCCATGCGTGGAATGTGCGGCGGCACGAGTGGGTTGTAGACCGTCAGATTCAAGGGTAGACAGCTGTTGTATGCATTCGCAGTCCCGGTCCAGGCGAGGATTGTCGAATCACCCGATCCAGTGAGGACATGCTCCAAAAGTCGACCGACCGCACGAGTACCCTCGCCATATATGAGCGGAATAGATGCATTAAATGAGAGGATGGGTCGAGGGTGATCGCCTGGAAACTATGTTACTGATATTGACGGCGTCGCTCAGATAAAGCATACTTCGTCTGCATCCATCAGTGCGTCTTCCCACGACTTCATCATAATTCGTGTTTTGCTTCTCTTGAGCAATGTGTCCGTGCGTGCCGGTGTATCGAGCAACAGTATGGTTGAGTAGTGTCTGTCAGCTTCATCGTACTTCTGAGAGCCGAAAGCAGCGTCGGCGAGCTTTTCTAGCCTCTCTGTGCATCGCCGTTGAAAATCTGTATTGGATGTTCAGACAAGGGCGGGCAGTATTCCACCGTGACCGCTCACCGAACTCCCACTCCACTCGCCCGTTGCCGACATCCTTGGCTTGTGCGAACTCATTCTGTAAGCAAGTTTCGGAAGCCTCAACTGATGAAAAGGATATTAGCATTTGTCATTAGGGTGCCACGTAAGCGTAGGCTTACCTCGCGGGCACCATCAAGCATCTCGTTGGTGGATCCATGAAGCAACATTGTGCTTACCCATTTATTTAAGAGGGTATTTGGACCTGAGGGACGGAGGGACAATGCTGTGGCATAAGCACCAAGTGCATCATCATCTTTCTTAGTCCGTGAGGCCTCATCTCCGATTCGCTCCAGCGCAGCAAGGCATTTATTCGTAAAGCCTGAGAGTGGTAAATGGAGCACCCGTTTCTGATCAATGACGACGAAACCTACCAGAGACATGATGATCGCATCGAATTTCAGGTCGTCGTTTATGGATTTTGTAATGTCGAGGAGGGATTTTGCAGCGTCAATGACGTGGCCGTCTGCATACAGTTTTTCGCATTCATGTTTCTGTCGGTGCGCACGAATGACCTGTTGGGAATTGTCAAGTTTGGTGCGGAGTTTTTGGACGGTTTTCTCGAGATCCACTGATGAACGTGGATAGCCGAAAAAATTATTAGGCAAGCTCGAACCGGAATCGACGAAGAACGCACTGGACTTGGAGTTCTGTACCGCAAGATCTACATGTAGTGATTCGATAGCGTTTTCCAGGCCATCTTCCTTCTGTTTGGCGTCGGCGAGCTGGGAACGGAGCTTGGCGATTGTAGTGTCGAATTGTCGGGTAATTCTATTGGCGTTCTGTCGAGAGTCGGAAAGTTCGATGCGGAGCTGTTGGATGGTTGTGTCGAGATTTTTTATCTCTTTGCCTTCATAACCGAAAACTGATTGGGAATGTTTAAACTAGGATCGACGAAGAACGCACCATGTTTCTGTTGTGAATTGGCAAGTTGCGCGCGGAGTTTTTGGACGGTTTTCTTGAGATCCACTGATGAACGTAGATGGCCGAAAAAATGATCAGACAAGCTGCTGGACTTGGAATTCTGTAGTGATTCGACAGCGTTGTCCAGGCCATCTTCTCTCTGTTTGGCTGCTCGTTGGCTGTCGATGAGCTGAATATGGAACTCGTCGATCGTCGCTTTGAGGTGTGTTTCAGTCGCTTTGAGGGGGATTTCAGACTGTCACCGTTAAATAGAGTGAGAGCAAGGTATCTAAAATCCACGTACTTGATTATCATTGTATGGAGTGGAAAGGACATTATGCAGGTCCCACAATGCGATAGTTGAGTTTCCGGCGATCACAAGATCGAAGTTTTGGGAGATGGCCATGGAGTTGACAGAATGAGGATGGTGAATGATGAAGCCAATTTGCTCGTGCGTGGAAGTGTCCCAGAACGAAACCGATGAATTTGCACTGGCTGCGATGAATGTGCCGTCGCTTGAGAGGGAGATGCGTCTGGGATCATCACTGTAAATCGGCCATGTAGAGAGCATCTTCGAAGAGGGCACATCAACACAGTGGATATTGCCATCGTCGGACAAGACAAAGAGTTGCTTGCTGTCGCTGGTCCAGGCGACGGACTGAATGGAGATTTGAGTACTGCCAAGGCGTTTGCCATTCTGACTGTTGTAGATGGAAAGATAGGATGACTCCTCACTCTCAACGCCACTAGCGATGAGCAACTCATCGGGTGAAAACTTGACTGTGTGAAAGTTGCCGTTTTCCTTGCCCCACAGCCTTTTGGCATCTGGTAGTGACCGGACATCGACTTCCTTGTCATCGAATGCAATCGCGATTTTCGTCCCGTCCGATGAAACATCCACCGAGTTCACGCCTGAATTCTTGGATTTGAACCAGTCCCGCTTTTTGCCATTTGTTGTATTCCAGATGACCACTCGGCCACTTTTCGTTCCGGCCACGATCCACTTTGCATCTTGTGAGGCCGCAATGCAGCGAACAGAACTCTCCGCATCCATTGGTGTCCCCACCTCATTCCCATCTTCAACTTGCCAACATCGAATCATTCCGTTCTTGTCACCGCTCAGAAATTGTTGTCCGTCGGCAAGGAGCGCGACAGACGATATCCTAGTTTGAACGACGATTTGCTTCCGTGGGACGATGCTCGAGGATTCGCTTTCATCTTAATTGCCTGTTAGTATTGCTCTTTGGTTACCTCCTTTCTCACTTTCAATTCCTGTTGCTTCCCTCCATTGACTATTACTCGAAGACTGTTGGGCCGAGCCTTTGCTTCTCGTCAGTATTACCCTTTCGATCGCCTCGCTTTCTCACCTTCAATCCCTGTTGCTTTGCCTTGCTGGCTGCTACTTGGCGATGGTCCAGCTGAGCCTTTGCTTCTCGTCAGTGTTTCCCCTCCCATTGACTCACGTACTTACTATCCCTGCCCCGCAGATACTCTTTGCGAGACATAGTTGCCTAGGTGTTGGAACGGTAAATGGAAGAACGCGTGGCCGTTTCTTCGTGCCTTATCAGAGCCTCTCACGTTCCGCACAATCACCTCGTGTTCTGCGCACGGACCCTGATCGTTTCTAGGAGAAAAAGATGCGTGAAGCTGGCAGGGACGAGCAACATCGACCAAATGGGTGCGTAACAGTCCCAAAATTCGATCATGACATTTCTTTTGCTTTGTTCACATTTACCTATGAGTCTGCCATACTTTTCAGCCCGAGCGTATCTGCTCTATAAACATGCCTAGCATGTTCGTTGCCTGTTATGACTTTCAGACCTTGTGGCCGCAGCGCACATTCTTGACAAACTTCAACGCTCGAGCGCCATCACGGTCAATAATACTTGTGCCAATCTTCAGAATAGTCTGAGTGTGCCGTTACCACAACGCCCCGCTGAACGCATTCCGACCATTCCTTTGCGAGCCACAAAATTTGGACGAGAAAGATAGCGTGATGATCCCCTTGGGTACGGACGGATTGCCACTTCGCTGCAACAGGCCCAGTCGGGTCGAGTCTTTGTGTCTCGTCACTTCATTGATCTACGTACTCACCTTCCATTACCCGGAGGTGTCCGGAAGCATGGAGCGGTAGAAAGAAAAACGCGTGGCCGTTTCCTCGACGCCGTGGCTCCTTATCGGAATCCATCACAATCACATTATCAACCACCTCATGTCCTGGGCTCGATACCATCGTCTGAGTGCGCGAGAAACTGATGTAGACCAAACGAGGGTCCCACTGGCATGTTGGTTGGTTGGTGCCGATGCCGATGCGACGACGGGCGATGGGGCGAGTGGATGGGGCGATGGGCGATTAGACGACAGATGGGGGCGATAGGCGATATGGTGGATGTGTTGATATATACGATGATATGGTGATGGCGCGATAACGAGATTGTCCTCCGGAAAAAGGAGCCCAAACACGAATCAGTACGGCCCATAATGCATGAACTTTCCATTTCTCACATGTCCTCGACGCTGGCAAAGGCAAGGCGCACCTCAGTCAATTAGTCTAGTATAAGTAAACACAACTCATTCCATCGCAACCAATATTTTGTAGTGGTCAATTGGTCAATTGAGTTACCATTACCATTCAACATGATTTCGTCGTCGACGGGTCCATGACATTGCATCGAACGGCGCACGCCGCCACTTGAAACGGACCCACTGCAGGCTGCACACGAGCCTACAAGCCACCACGGGCAGCGCAAATGCAAGAAGACGCATGACACCTAATGCCAGCCCGCCGACTAGGTATGTGCACTATCGTTTTCTTGGTATCGTGACCTCTTTGCACAGCTAGCACCTTCGTATCAATTCATTTCGAGTCGCGGCGAAGTGCGCCCCTTGCGACATCCATTCCCAATCATCGATTCATCTCCCATCTGTTTCGTCACCGTCACCATCGTTTCAGTGGCCCTAATCCTAATTGACCTCGGTGCCTCCCATCGCCTCCCAGTCCCTCATTAGACCCCCTGGCTTGGCCTCAGACTTGCATCCCTGGTTACCAGAGTCACTTTCATCAAAAATAATAATATGCATCACAAGGACCGTCCAGCGCGGGTTAGTCATGCACTTTTGACTTCTCCAGATTGATGTGTGCTGGTGCCGTGCGTGGATCTCCAAGAGCGGGCATCTCCCGAAAACGAGCTGATTGGAAATCCTAGGTTCTAGTCCCAGACGGGCCACGGACACGCTCCAGCATATGTACGCCGAGGAACACCAACAAATGTGACTCACCGCACCTGCAACATCCTATCACGCACCTGACATTTCCAACACGATCAGCGGTGACGCTCACCGTGTGGATGTGTATTGTCAACAATCACGAATCTCACTGCCCACTCTCTGTACTGCCAAATCCATCCAGGCGATGACTTGGCTACCTCTTGCATCGCCCAGGGAAATCCATCCCTTGAAAAGCCGATCCTAGATTGGCCCCTTTCTGTTTTGATCGCTAGGTCACGTTGCACCACACTCGACTCGTTCCTTGCAATCGAAATTCCGCCCCGGGATATGGTGGCGTACCGGGAATCATATCAATGGAACGCTGGCGCTCCCACCTAAAACGAGACACCTCCCACTTGATGTGTGCGTATCTTACGCTTATTCGAGCCCACTTCTGTGGAACTTTCGGTCTCCCAAAACGACCAGGAGCGGACGACCTTGACGTTGAAGATATCCCGAAAACGCCCGGAGCCAAGTCATGTTCCAAGGTCAACGTGGAATTGGATATGAACAGCGCTCCGGATGGGTGGATACGAGTAGTATACCATGTGGCGCGTAATCGTCAGTGGCCTGGTTTGGATGTATCCCTATATAGTCAGCAGTCAAGATGAATGACCCACCGCCGATAACCCACCACGCGCCTGCGACGCGACGCGGGCATCATGGTATGCGCATCCCGCCGGAGAAGATGGGGATAGAGCATAGCGATATATGGTGTAGGAAAAAGCAACGATTCTAATTTCTAATCTAGCACGCTCAGGGCCAACATATGTAAGCTACCAGTCCTCATGCACAATATCCGTCGTCTATCGCATTTTACAAACAAGAAATTTGAGGAGAGAGGAGCGTATCAGGAGGGCTCAGCGCTCAGCTGATCAAACTCGATCGCAATGTAAAACACCGGCGAGACCATCGAGGTAAGTACTATCCTGGCTCAGATGTCCCACGTTTTCCGAAACGCCGTTACATGGTTCTTGACAAACTTCTTGTAACTGGCCGGCACGTCCATAGAATAGGGAGTGTCGTCTTGCTCGGTTGCCATGCTCAGCTTCTCGTCCGACATGACCACCGCACAGGGAGCGCCCTCATCACCAGGCACGCTCACCTCGTCAAACTACCCATAGACATGCCATCCGGACGCCCGCTGGCTTCGGCCAGCTAGATCCAGCCCGCCGACATGCGGCCCAAAACTTGCAGGCGACACAGGCCTCTCGGGCTCTTCGACCGACATGATTTCCTCTGGCAGCGGACAGACAACCGAACAAGGCAAACGTCGGCGATGGACTCGGTGTTGGCAACTGCACTGTCACAGTCGTCGTCCTCCTCCTCTGCGTCTGAATCTCTTGCACTGTCTCCGAAGTAGTGACCGTGGTACCGTACTCGCTCCACCCCCCTCCGTCATTGTATACTACGTCCGTCGGACATGCTTCTCCGAAGATTGGGACCGCGCGATAGGGGAGGCTGGATGCGGCACAGTATACGTTGGGACAGGTAAGGGGCGGGATAGACAGTGGTTTCCAGCCTGCGAGAGCGCTCAGGGGACCTGACCGCTACTCTGACCGCCCCTCCCAGGGCCATGTAGGTAGTATGCTATTCAATGTCACACTTCAAGGCAGTGACCGAGAGGTATGCCAGCGGTGACACCAAATACGACAGCATCTAACCTTGGAGTAACCATGCAGTATCGGCGCCATAACTACCGTCATCAGTTCGTTTCTCGACGAAGGCTTGGAATCGAACGTGTTTTGTGCTACCGGCATGCCAACGATATCGATAAAGGGAGGAGTGAGCAACAGATAATGCAATCATCATCGTTCGAATTAGGAGACGTGTGACCTGGAATGGAAATATTATCTGTAACCAAAAATATTCAGAAGCCGTACGAGAAAGTATGCGAAAGGCGAGACGAATCGCGATGAGAACCCCATGCTGATAGAGATTATTGCACTTCGATAATTTCGATATTGTCTATCAAGCCCATCAACGGAACCTCGTCGCTGATCTGAACCATGATCAAATTATCGGCTGCAACTCGCTTGTATTCCACCCGCGACAACTTCTCGAACAAGAGCGCGCCAAATGCCTGTCTCAGACGAGCGACCAATCGAAGTGCGCGCGTCGTCTTGTCGAGCCCAGCCGCACCACGCGAGTACTCTTGATCGAGTAGGGGGCGGATCCACGGATGAACGAGGCAGTATTCATTCTCCGTATTCAGATCACTCGACGTCGTGATCTCAATGTCCCCAAGGATGGCTGTCGTCGCATGGTATACATGGAGGTTCGTTTTTGCGTCCGGCCATGATGAGTGGACAAGGTTGGTGATGTGAAAAACAATGCAAGGAAGCCGCAGCCGACTGGAAGCCATGGTGGCGGACGGAAGCCCATGGAGCCGATCATATAGCGCCGTGGCGAGGGACACATCGGGTAGGAATGAGCGTAATTCCGTCTCCATCTGATCCAGCTCAGTCGTCTCCATGTGCGGAATGTGAGGTGGTACGAGTGGGTTGTAGACCGTCAGATTCAAGGGTAGACAACTATTGTATTCATTCGCAGTCCCGGTCCAGGCGAGGATTGTGGTATCACCCGATCCAGTGAGGACGTGCTCCAATAGTCGGCCGACCGCACGGGCACCCTCCCCATATATGACCGGAATAGGTGCTTTGAGGATACCGAGCAGCGAATATGCAATGTCTTCCACGAGCGTCGTTTCGCGCGTCGAAGCCAGATACAGTTTCTCCCGCACTCGATCAAGTCCAGGTTGAAGTACAGCCACCTGCTCTGAAGATACTTGCGACACCTCCATTTCCCTCAGGATGATAGGAGACTCTTTGTGATTCTCGAGCGTCAATCCGAGATAGGGTTTCCAGTCTTCCGTGTAGAACAGGACTCTCTTGGCAGCCACGTATTCCTGGTAGGTCCACACTCTGCTATTCCAGATGCTCTCCCGAAGGCCATCGGGCCCCTCTGACAGCGAAGAGACACCAAGAAGGTGAATGATCGTGAGGGATGAACCACGATACCATGCGAACATGGCGACCAGTGACTGCTGCCGTACGTCATTGTCCGTTTTATCGATGCAGCATGTATCGGTCCACGCCCACCGGAACCCGAGTTTACGCACGAGCGAGCAGAATGTTTGTAGCTTGATGTTTCCGCGTGACGCCTCTAGCGTGTAGACTGTGACATGCTCGACTTGTTGGAAAAGAGGCTCGCCGTGCTCCCACTTGTGTGAGAACATCACGTATCGGTAGAACTCCTTCACCTCTCTCCATATCCAAGCATAGTCCACCTCGTTCGTCATGGACGACAAGAGTTCATTAAAGATTGGAAGTTCCTCGAATGCCTTTATTTGCTGGGTCCTGTCGTTCAGGCGACCCGTTGTCGTGTCGATGAGAATGCGTGGCATGGGGGAGATGGTTGCATCGATGATACGTCGAATGGTAGTTATCACTACGGCATACCGAGAACGCAGTTCTACAGGCCATATCAGTCAATGTGACTGGGGTGATACCTGTAAAATAACTCACCACGAACACGTATATCGGGAGACTCTTTGAGTTTCGATAGCATTGTATCATAGGCTGCAACCGCTTCGTCATGACGTTTCAGCCCAAGTAACGCTGCATGTCTTTGCTCGTAGCCTAGATGAGATGATGGGTCCAGTTCGATCACCTGCAAGCCGCGTTACTCATATGATCTACGACGTTGAGATACAAAGCATACTTCGTCGGCATCCTTCAGTGCATCTTTCCACCAATTCATCATCATTCTTGCTTTGCTTCTCTTGAGCAGAATATCCACACGATTGAGTGGATCGAGCGACAATATGATTGAGTAGTGTTTGTTAGCTTCGTTATAGTTCTGAGAGTCCAAAGCAGTGTCAGCAAGCTTTTCCAACCTTTTGGCGCATCGCCGGTGGAAATCTGCATCACATGCTCAGATAAACCCCCGCCAGTATCCCACCGTGACCACTCACCGAACTCCCACTGTACTCGCTCGCTGCCGACATCCGTGGCTTGTGCGAACTCACTCTGCATCTGTCGAAAGCTTCCGATTGCTTCTGTAACTCGACCATCCGCTTCAAGAACGTCGCAGATCGCACGGTAGATGGCAAGTTTCGGAAGCTTGAACTGATGAAAAGGATATCAGCATTCATGATTAGGGTGCCACGTAAGCTTACCTCGCGGGCACCATTCAGTATCTCGTTGGTCGATCCATGGAGTAACATTGTGTTTACCCATCTGTTTAAGAAAGTATTCGGACTCGATGGACGGAGAGAGAGTGCTGTGGCGTAGGCGGCAAGTGCTTCATCATCTTTGCCGGTCCGTGAGGCCTCATCTCCGATTTGCTCCAGGGCAGCGACACATTTATTAGTAAAGTCTAACAGTAGTGATCAGCACCCTTTTGTGATCAATGACGACGAAACCTACCAGAGAGCCAGTCCATGATGAGTATATCAGATTTTTCTTCGTTGTTTATGGAGTTTGTGATGTCGAGGATAGACTTTGCAGCATCAATGACATGGCCGTCCGTATACAGTATTTCGCATTCATGTTTCTGTCGGTGTGTTCGAATGACCTGTTGGGAATTGACAAGTTTGGTATTGAATTGTTTGGCGTCCTGTTGGGAGTCGGAAAGCTGGATGCGGAGCTGTTGAATGGTTGTGTCGAGATTTTTGATCTCTTCACCTTGATAACCGAAAACTGATTGGGAGTGCTTAAACTAGGATCGACAAAAAACACACCATGTTTCTGTTGGGAATTGGCAAGTTCGGCGCGGAGTTCTTGGACGGTTTTCTTGAGATCCACTGATGAACGTGGATAGCCAAAAATGATTAAGCAAGCTCGAGTCGGAATCGACAAAGAACGCACTGCACTCGTATTTTTGTACCGAAAGATCTGCACGCAGTGAGTTGATGGTTTTATCCAGGGCATCTTCCTTCTGTTTGGCGTCGGCGAGCTGGGAACGGAGCTCGGCGATTGTATCTTTGAGGGCTGTTTCAAAGGGACCTGTGATCGGTTTCTGTTTTGGTCAACGAAATATATAGATTGGGAATGCAATCAGAGGATTGAAGACTCACGTACTTGGCTATCAATGTATGGAGTGGAAAGGACACTATGCAGATCCCACAGGGTGATTTTTGAGCTTCCACCAATCAGAAGGTCGAAGTCTGACGAGATAACCATGCAGTCAACAAGACCGGGATGGTGAATGACGACGCCAATTTGCTCGTGCGTAGAAGTGTCCCAGAACGAAACCCTTGAATTCGCGCTGGCTGCGATAAATGTGCCATTGCTTGAGAGGGAGATGCATGTGGGACTACTGTTCATGTGGATCGGCCATTTAGAGAGCGTCGCCCCGGAGTATACATCAACACGGTGGATGTTGCCTTCGGAAGACAAGGCAAGGAGTTGAGTGTTGTCCCAGGCCCAGGCGACGGACTGGGTAGAGATTCGAGTACTGCAAATGAGTTTGCCATCCTGACTTTTGAAGATGGAAAGACAGGACGACTCCCTACGCCCAGCGCCAATAGCGATGAGGAACCCATCGGGTGAAAACTTGACCGTATGAACGTCGTGGTCCTGCTTGCCCCACAGCCATTTGCCATTCAAGAGTGACTGCGGCCAGACATGGGCGTCGAGTAACCGTGACCAGACACTGACAGCCTTGTCACTGATTGATGATGCAGTTGCGATATTTATCCCATCCGATGAAATGTCGACCATATCCACGCCTTTGTCGTGTGCCATGAAATCGCTCACTTTTTCGCGTCTCTCCACATCACACACGAACACTCGGCCACTTTCCGTTCCAGCAACGACCCACTTTCCATCTTGTGAGGCCGCAATGCAGCGAACAGAACTCTTCGCATCTATTGGCATCCCCACTTCTTCCCCATCTTCCATTCGCCAACGTCGAATCTTTCCGTTCTTGTCACCGCACATGAAGTGCTGTTTATCAGCTAGGAATGCGATGGATAATACCGTACTTTGAACAACGATTTTTATTGGCTTCCGCTGGATGATGCTCGAGGATTCGCTTTCATTGTTCTCTTCAGCTTCCGTCAGTTTGAATGCTCTTTCGGTTGTCTCGCTTTCTCACCTTCAATTCCTGTTGCTTCTCGTCAGCATTTCCGTTCCCATTAACTCACGTACTTACTATTCCTGCCCCGCAGGAATCGTCTGCGAAACATAGTTGCCTAGGTGTTGGAACGGTAGAAAGAAACACGCGTGGCCGCTTTCTCGACACCTGGCCCGCACGTGTCTCCTTATCGGAATCCATCATCATCACATCATATCACATTATCAATCACCTCATGTCCTGGGCTCGATGCCATCGTCTGAGTGAGCGAAGAACTGACGTAGGCCAAACGAGGTGCGCAATGGTCCCACTGGTATGTCGGTGCTGATGCTGATAGAACTCGCGTAATAAGTTGAAGCACGACCTACTACTATCTGGCGATACGCCCGACACGTCATACGACTGGCAGACGTGGTGACATGCTTGGAGTTGGATCCCGTCCGATCCCGTCGCAGTTTTCAACGTCCCGTGGTAGCACGTCCAAAATTCGAATGTGTAGTTCAAACTCGTGGTTCTCTGCATCCCACGCCGTGTGCGCGGTCCCAGCTACGGTCTTGTGAGACCACGATACTATCACTTGCCACTGATCTGTTGGTTTCCTCACCCCTGTCCTATCTTTCACGCGCCAACATTGAATGCTCTCGTTTTTAAAGCCGGCTATGATGTGCTCCGAATGCATCATCATACACTTGCGTTTCAATATCTCTATTTCTGTCACTCACAGCGCACTCCAGGCCGCCGTAGGTTCATCAATTAGTGCTTGGGCTTGATGGATGCAATGTCACTAGGGACAGGTCGCTCAGCGGAATGCAATCGAGGACGACAGCGACGACGAAAACGCGAGATAGAAGTGTCAGTGAAGAGATGATTAACTTTCCAACTAACAAGTTATACGACCACAGAGTGACGATGATGAGCAGGATTAAGCATCAAGAACACAAGGTAACTAGAGACAGATCATGCATATAGAGAGCTCGAAAACATGACTCTGCGAGGGTATCGAGGGTATTTTGGCCTGTTGGGAACGTACGATCCAATGCAAATGCGGGTTGAAAAATAAGACTAAAGTACTTCGATCGTGCGGACATTGCTAGTCAAGTCAGTCAACGACACCTGTTTGTGAATTTGAGCCATGACCAAGCTATCCGCTGCGACTCGTTTATATTCTGTGCGCGAGACTTGTTCGAACAAGAGCGCACCAAACGGTTGGTGTAGACGTGCGATCAACCGGAGCGCTTGCGTCGTCAAGTCAAGCTCAGCACCACCGCGCGAAAACTCTTGGTCGAGCAGGGGTCGGATCCATGGATGAACTA
>JBBPSB010000490.1:0-17150 GCA_038093375.1 Xerocomus brunneocitrinus
AGTCTAGAAAAGTGTAGTCAGCAAAGTGTAGCAAAAGTGTACGCTTTTTTGTCTACCAAAGTGTAGCAAACAAAGTCTAGAAAAAGTGTAGTCAGCAAAGTGTAGCAGGAGTGTGCGCTTTTTTGACTACCAAAGTGTAGCAAACAAGTCTAGGGAAAGTGTAGTCAGCATGTGGCAACAAAGTGTACCAAATGTGTACCAATTGGTGCGCATTTTTGACTACCACAGTGTAGTCAACAATGTCTAGAAAATATGTAGTCAGCAAAGTGTACCAAAGTGTACCAATTGTTGCGCATTTTTGACTACCAAAGTGTAGTAAACAAAGTGTAGTTCCAAAGTGTAGTCAACAGTGTACCAAAAGTGTACGCTTTTTTGACTACGAAAGTGTACTAATTAAAGTGTAGTGTTATTAGCAAAGTGTAGAAAAGTGTAGAAATGGACTTACCCCATATATTTGGCTCGGCCATTTGTTTGGTCCGGTTTGCCATGGGGCGCAAGAGGCAGAGAATTTGGTGTCCACTAAATCGCGTTTTTGGCATTTTTAGACTTAGAGCAATTTTGGATGCTGTGGCAGTGTCACTTTTACTACGCTTTTTTGGTACACTTTTACTACACTGTTTTTGTACACTTTTCTGATAGACTTTTACTATGCTTTTTTGATACACCTTCTTGGTACACTTTTTTGGTACACTTTTACTACACTTTTGGGTACACTTTTACTACACTTTCTTTGTACACTTTTTGTACACTTTTACTACACTTTTTTTGTACACTTTACTACACTTTTACTACACTTTTTGGTAGACTTTTTTTGTAGACTTTTACTACACTCTTTTGGTACACTTTGACTACACTTTTTGGTACACTTTTTAGTAAACTTTTGGTAGACCTTTTTTGTAGACTTTTACTACACTTTTTAGTACATTTTTATGGTACACTTTTACTACACTTTTTTGGTACACTTTTTTAGTACACTTTTTTTTGGCAAATTAGATCAGGTTAGGATTATCAGTGTCAGGATTATCAAGGTTAGAATACAATTTCATAAATTATCACAAATATGTACTATTTTTACAAAGGACAGTTACATGTTGAGATAAAAACCTGAAAACCTGAAAATACTAGGTATTCTCAAGTATTTATGAGAATATATGAGAATATCATAGATTATCCAAGGGAGATTTTTCCTGATGTTGTCTAACTCTAGCTTCCTCAAGCCCAACTCCTGTCGCTGCATCACCCTGTCAATAGCCTTGCGATGCTTCAACACATAAGTGAGTAAATCAAACATTGAGTTCCATTGTGTCGGCATATCGTGTGGGATTAATGTGACCCGCTCGCCCTGGTCCTCCAAGATGGATTTCCAGGCAGGAAGGTAGCGAGTCAAAGAGCGAACAATTTGGAAGGCGAGCTTTTGAATCTAGAAACAAAGATTAGGATATTGGTAAGTCTTTGAAGTTCAATTACTCTTGCCTTCACTAGCGCTAACTTGACCGGTAAAATGGCCATTATCAGTCCAGCTCGCTCCTTATCGCTCAACTGTTCGACTTCATCAACCCATTCTTCCTCACCATCGTCCTCAGCAATGTTCTCATACTCCTCGCCATCATCCATCTCTTTTACTGTGACATCTTCGTCATCGGGCATTTCTTCAAGCTCCTGCAACTCGTGGTTTTGACTATCGTTGAGTAGGTGATCAACATCTTTTTTTTTTAATATCAAACTGACACAATAGCGATTTGGCCACAAGGTTGACGATGTGCAGAAAGCAGTGCATGTGGCCTGCTGCCCCAGCGTATTCAAGTACCCACTCTTCAAGTGCATCAATCATCACATCATTATTCAATGCGTTATCGCAGGTGACACTGAGTATCTTTGTGGTTTAGTACTCCGCAGTGAGTGTTGAATATATCATGTAACCTTTTCTGATATTTTGAATATTTCCAGAACGTTCACGAACGTTTTGGCCAGCTTGCTCCTGGTGTGTGATTAAATCTGGCGAGTTATATTCTCGTCTGGACATAATACAGCAAGTCGCATACCTTTGGAACTTCGACTATGTCTAATGGGAAACTCAGTGGTTGTCCCCTCTGTTCAAGATGTGCTATGAAGGCTACATATGTATGGTGGTTGGGGGAGGTCTATGCATTAGTGAGAAGTTGATCCGACCATCATATTCTTGGTAATTGCCTTAGTACTCTTTTTACCAGGGCGACATCAGGTACTGACTTGCAACATCTTAGCTACCCGTTTGGATGTCAATGTGTAGTGTTTAAAGGTCTGGTCCAGTCCGGTCTTTTGACCTTTTTTGGAAAGACCGAACCGGGACTAGTCCTTAGTATTGTAGTGTCCCATTGTAGACTGAACCAGACCAAGCAAGACCGGTCTGTACCGGTTGCACACTCGGTTGTGACCAGTTGTGACCAGTTTTACCTACTACCGACCATGAGAGGTCCACATGTTGTGAAATTTTACATTAATAAATACATAGAGAGGGTGGAGTGACATTCAGTCCACTTCATCTACCCTGCTCTTGTTTGTACACGATGTCTGGAACTCGCCAATCGCACAGGAACCGTATAGCTACACAAAAAGCTCAAGGTCCCACCGTGACACATGACACGCCAACGGAGAATCCCCACCCTCACCCACCCAAGACGAAACCATGGTCTAAAGCACGCCGCAAGGGGAAGCAGAAGGCTCAACCATTAGACGAGAGCACAGATAGTGAAGTGGAACGTACCAGGGATTCGGAACGTACTGCTTCGAAGCACTCCTGCAAGCGAAAACGGCCCCGCCGTCGATTGAAGAAATTGAGCCGCCACAACATGCAGAAACTGAGATCGAGGAGGTCGAAGCTGAGGAAGAGGATGATGGAGATGCTGAGCCAGTGGCAGGTGATGAAAGGGAGCTCGGGGGAACGTCTCGGTCGTCCCAGCCAAGGATGACAGCTTCAGTATGTTGACATCCATTGAGCACTGGTCATCTTGTGCTAATGTTAGCATAGGACTCAGACGACCTAAATACTGACCAGCAGGGAAAGGTGGGGTCAGTCAGGAAGGTCAAGAAGCACAATACAAATGATTTGCTCACCATATTCTCTGACCAACTCACTGTCAAGTTCGTCCGCAAGGATGGAACAGCAGAGGTATTGAAGGGACAATGGTGCTTGATCTGCAAGTAAGCATCATTGTGCGCCATCTTTAAAAGAAAAGTACTTACTTGTCGAAGGGTTGATAAAGAGTTTCTTCAGAAGTTAGGAAAACGAAAGGTGTTTCACCTTGGTGGGAATTCCTCCTGCCGCCAAAACATCCGAGGACACTATGAGGTGTATAAGAAACAATGTAATGAGGAAGGGATTGTAGAGAACCATCATGCAAAGCCACAAGATGTGGTAGCTGAGGATAAAAAAAAAGAAACAGGGAACATTGGATACCTTCGCAAAGGTTGCTGCCCTGCCACGAGCATTCTCGAGAAATGATGTATTGAAGGCAGTGACTAAATTTATTGTATGTGATGACCAGGTATGTCTAATGTAGATCATATTGATTAGTATGTACACTAATGGTTACTACTACATAGTCTCTTGCCGTAGCAAATAAAGCTACATTCCGCAATTGCTTAGTGGTAATGCGACCCACAGCAACTAAATTGGACTTGCCTTCGACTCATGATGTGTGCACATTCATTCATAACACGTTCATCGACTTCCTCAAAGAGCTAAAAAGTGAGATTCAGGTAAGATATTGTTTTATTCTTAGCTCTCATTTCTCATGCTTAATCTGCACTAGTCTTCTCAATGTGGCAAAGTCTCGATGATGATGGATCTCTGGTCCATTGACCAGACGAAAGCTGTGTTCCTTGGAATCACCGCTAACTGGATTCACACCGACCCAAAGTCTAAAAAATGGACCCTCAAGTCCCAAGTAATCGCATTACAAGGTATCTCTGGTGCCCATACCGGAGATAATATAGGTCGATACTTCGTTGGTCTAGCTGAGCGAGTCGGAGTCATAGCGCCCACATCATCAAAGGTACATATCATTTTTCGCTGGACACGAACTCAACGATTTATTATTAGTTGTTTTGTATCACTGCTGACAACACGAGCAACAACAACACAACCTGCGATACGGTCGAGTCCCTCCTCCATGCGCGCCAAGTCTTCATGTTCAACCCGACTCAACACTGCCTACCCTGCCTCGCCCACATAATAAACCTCACTATCACTGCTTTGATGTCTCACATCACAAAGATTGCGGCCGTCGAGACATCAAGTTCAATTTGGGAGTTCAACCCCAGCCTTCCAGCCAACTGTATCCTTGGAGAAGTGCTGGATGTCATTGCGACAATACGAACACTTTCAATAAAGGTATATTTCATACATTTAGCAGCTTGAGGGCGGGGCAATGTCTAAATAAGCTTTTGTAGATTCAATGTTCAGGTCAGCATATCGAATATTTCGAAACACTTCAGAAGAAGTGCGGTATCAATCCACCCCTCGCCATCCCACTGCATAGCAACATCAGGTGGGGAACTGTGGAAGGGATGTTGTCCAGGTCCTATGCACTTCGTCAGGTATGTTCGTTTTGTATCTGGCCTTTCAAACTACACCGTGACGCTCAATCTAATTTACAGGGTATCAACCTTTTTGTCAACTCTGCCGACGAGTTGTATGGCCCAATCACCACTATCCGACGAGACAGCCGCACTCGAGAACGCATCCCCTGGAGCGTATTTGCACTCAAGCCATCAGACTGGGAACATGTCCAGGATATGAGGGCAGTGATCTTGGTACGTTCAATCATCACTGTGTCATCTGCATCGTCCGAGTCTCACTATTCATAGGATGCGAACGACATCCAGCAACTATTCTCGGATGAACATCGCGCAACACTCTGGCAAGGCATCCCCACACTCGAGGAGCTTCAGACAGCTTGGGAGAGCAAACAGGACAGCTCAAAATACAGCCAGTATTGTAATGTGATCCAAGACAGCCTCAACAAGATCAACAAATACTATAATTGTCTCAACGACAAGCCGGTTTACACCCTCGCTCTCGGTGAGTACATTGTATTCGTTCTTATTTATTCTCATCTAACTAACCGATCAATAGTTCTCTACCCCTACTATAAGTTGGACTACATCAAGATAGCTTGGGGTGGGGAAATTCAACAAGCCGAAGAAATTGCTGTGGGTAACCGTGCCAGAAACTGGCATGATGAAGCCCTGCAGGTCGTTGAGGATGCCATGCAAGATTATTGGCATGACTCGGAAACCGAAGCAGCTGCAGCGACATTGCGGCCACCTGTGAACCACGCACGACACGGCTACACCTGAACCTGGATCGGGTACCAAGATGCTGGAGTCGGAGTTCGACGTCCACCACAATTTGCTGGTTGAACAAGCCAACCACACATCAAGCAGCATGGGCTGGTTGGCCGAGTTGCGCCGCTACCTCACTGAACTCCCGTGGAACGTGTCCAAAGACATGGATATGGTTGCTTGGTGGTTGGTAAGTAATTTCATCATTAAAATTCAAATGCAAACTAATAAAACAAACTAGAAACATTCTGATATATACCCAACGCTCTCAAGAATCACCCATGACGTCTGCGCAATACTGGTGTCATCTGTTCCCTGTGAGAGACTCTTCTTGGCAGGTGCCGAGATCGCCACTGACCACCATTCACATTTAGGTGCCACTCGGTTTGAAGAACTTCAAATCTTGAAACACGCTTGGCGGCAATCTATTGTTGACCATGCAAGCTTCAACTCAGAAGAGGTTCAAGAGATTACTCTTCAGCAGTACAGGGAATTGTATGAGTGTGATGAAGAGATGTTGAACTCAGAGGGGTGGGGAGAAGTAGAGATTGTCGAGCTGTAGTTTGATATAGTATGTTCATGTAGGCCTTTGCGTCATTGGTCTGACCAAAAGACCAGTCATGATCGGTCTTTATTGGTCTTGTTGAAATCACAAATTGCAAAGACTGAGACCAAGTAGAAGTCAAATTCCATGAAGACCGAGACTGTGTGACCAGTTGTGAATGGTCCGGTCCAGTTCGGTTCTCAGTCTTTGGTCGGTCCTGTGACCGGACTTTGAAACACTACAGGTTGCAGCTTGACTACAACCTCCTGGTTAGTAATGATATCCCAGGCACAATAAACCGTGGCTACAGTCATATATGTAATATGTCAGGTGAGTCAACAACCACTTTCAAGGTTCAAGAAACTCACAATATGAGCCATTTCCCAATCTCTCCCCAATTCAATACCTCCCATCAACACGGACAACTTGCGGTTCCATTTTTAATCCAAGCCTCCAAGCTGCAGCCTCCAGGACCTTGATTTGGATCAATATACGATGCGACACAGAGGAAATGGGAGAAAACAGTGTGATATACAACCAGAGTTTAGTGAGTAGTGTCTGTCAATGAGAATCGAGTCTGTAGTGCTTGCCACTTGGACCAACACCTGCTTAGGTAAGAAACAGTGGCAAAAATGTCTTGGACACCCGGACACGAAATGCTCGGAAGCAGATCTACATTCAAGGTAAATACTGACTCTTCAATGGGCCTGAACAGTGAACGGTTGTTTCCAGGTGGCCTAGTCCATGACTACATTTTGTCACTGAAAGAACAGTTACAGGAGCGATCACCGAAAAGCCTCCGCAGTTCTTGCACAGGATCAGAAGGATCGGATCAGAAGCTCCAAAGCCAGACTCATGAGTACTTAGTGTCGCAGTGCACTATACTACCAACCCCCATGTTTGCAATAGCTGAAGCCTGCTATTATTCATCGAGTTCTGTTCGCTCGTATCCTCAAAACTATGGTGTCGCAAATGCAACGGAGGCCAGAACTCAGCCCCATTGTATTTGGGCTACTAGTCCTCAGATTCAAATCCCTCAAACAGAGAAAGCTTCACCTGTTCTGAAACAGGTGCACGAGCAACCCTAGACAATCCCTCCCCCTGCATGCAAACACACCTCGGATTGCTTATCAGCATCAACAGAAATAGGGTCTCTCGAGCCTGGTGCTCTCCTAGCTCTCCTGAAGAAACTTAGATCATTGTTTCAAACTGATATTGATGGTCTACTCAAATCAGGTAGGCCTGAACTTCCTGCCTTTGACAAGGCCCTTTTCTAACTTAGCTCACCTCTTCAATCAGTGAGCTTTTCCAATGCCATGCAGTATCTTGTTCTCGGAAATGAGGCTAGTGTCGCCGATTCTTCTACCAAGGTATGTGCAGATCTCAATTGAATCACTCATTTACTTATGTGTAACAGGTCTTTGAAGGGATTAGCCTGTGCAAATATGAGGCCATCAGCGAAATTTTCGAATGCAATGCTATTCTGAAGAAGCCCAGGTGGGTGTTCAGAAACCAGATACATCTATGTTTCCTGAATATTGATAGGTTCACCTATTCTCACAATTTTCTTATTGTCCAATGGCCAAAAGCAGCCCACAAGGCGCCTCTGATACAGCTCAGTCATGCGCTAATTCCTGCCATGCAAAACCTCCCATTCAACGAGGAACTCATCTATCCTGCCGTTGAAATGAACTACACAATCAAATCCTCAGATGGATGTTTTGAAGCGATCCCCGACATCGCCATGATACTCTCACGCCAGTTGGGAAACCGCGTGGGAACCCAGCCTCGGGTGACATACCTTGGTGAATGTGCATTTTCTCAAGATCAGGAAACACTCAAGGTGAAGCTTCAAGACGAGATTGATACGCACCCTGAAGTGTTGATGGTCATGATCATCATCATTAAACAAACAGACTACCGCTCCCCTAAGGACAACTCTGTCGCATAGAAATATTTTCGCTCAAAGCCTCTAGATTGTTCGTTCAACATGTTTGGAGAGTTGATGACTCAGTCAAATCAAGACGCTCAATTCCTTTGCCCAGTTACGGTTGCTTCGCACCCATGGTGTCACATTACCAGTGTTGAATATTATGTCTGGGTCCAGGATGGGGGCCAGAAAATCAACATTGATGAGCAGGGTGTTGAGAAAATGGCGTATGGCGTGAGTAGTTGTATATACACTGAAATAATGTATTACTAATTTTGTGTCACCGTCATACAGACATTGTTTCCAAATCTTCATATGGACACGGTAGACAATATGATCTGGAAAGGATTACAATTAATCAAGGATGCCATTGTTGACTTTTCCAAAAAACTGGATCCGAATGCAGACACCACTCTCCTTGAGGCAACACCACTGCAGTGCAATCTCAATTGGCGCCTGTGCCGAAGTACTAGTATCACTAGTGCAGCCGAATAGCCGATGACAGGTTCAATAGGTGGTTTACCTCCGCCTTCCGTGGAATCAAGTGTTCCATTGATCATGTTGACGACTCTTGAGATCCCTCTGCTAGTACCCCATTGCCCTCCATCTCTTTGGCTCCTTCCAAACGGGCATTGACCCACAACACTAGCGCTAGTGGTACTTAGAGGCAGGCCCATTGGTCTGTTTCTCCTCCCCCCAAAATGGTGAGAGGTCAATCTGGTGGGTCACGACTCATGCAACAACAGTAATGTGTAGAATACTTGCTGTGTATTCATTCAACATCATTTATGTATATTGTTTACATCTTTGATCAAAGAAAACTAAGACATGCTCCCGTTATCTGCAGCTTGCAGGTAGGTTCTGTTTAGACTTGCTTGTGCTATCACATTAATTTGTAATGTTCCCTTTCCACTAAACCTGTCGCCAGCCAACTCTTTGACTCATTGGATCGGTATTGGGTTGCATCCCCTACATGATTTATATTCAACAATGTGTTGATGGTGACTGAATCGTCAGATACGGGCCATTATTTGCATGCAGCGATAGGTATGGTGAGTCACAAGTCATCACCGACGGCGACATTGACAACACATATATTTTTGCACTTACATTTCCTTCCTTTCTGCATTGTTTACTTCCCTCCGCTCATCCCTCTTCCAAATTCTTGTTATGACTCAAAACCGTGGTTGTATTGCATGTAGTGGGGCCACACGCTATTCTGCTGCTGGCAATGGTGCTGCTGGCTGTGCCAGTTTCCACACTCCTGATGTGCCCGCCGTTCCAGAAGTTCTGGACACCAATGGAAATGACTGAAGACCACCAAGGAACCATTGTCCTCCTGGACGTTATAGGGAATCTCAAGCTATCGAAAGTGAGGGTGAAGTGTTTGACATTCATGATCACTCCGATGTCTCAGAGGACGCAGTGGAACCACTCAACAATGTCAACCACTGGGGAGTACCTCACAATCACCAACTAATCAATCCAACTGCGACTGAGCCCCTCACCAGAGTCTTTACAAACAACTCACGTTCAACCCTCACCGATCCCCTGGTGGTGCAGCACACTGACCGCAAGCGGGCACAAGACATTGAGTACTTTTATGACAGGGATGAGAATAGAGCGTTCTGCAAGTTTTGCCCGTAAGTCTGTTCCCAACTCGTACATTCCTACCGTTGTGCTGACTTGAGCTTTTCTAACTAGGAAGCAGTATGGTCCCACTTCATCCACCTCGACGCTTCGTTGCCACTTCGACCTACACCCCTTACTCTATGTGGAGCAGGCAGATCAAAACCATTGGCTGGTACATGTCATATTTGTGATGTCTGCCTTGGCGGCAGGTTACACCCTGAAGACCCTTTGGAAGGTAGTCTCTCAGCCTGGTATCAATGTTAATGCCCTCCCTCCTGCACCACCCATTGACCCATTGGATCGCCCACCCATGGATCTCTCACAGTGGAAGGGAGTAACGGGTGCAAATCTTCCTGAATTCTCCCTGGAAGGACTTCATCAATACATCATTAGGTTTCTGGTCGCCGAGGATGTTGTAAGTATATTCTGTGGGCTATATGTAGTACTAATGGCAAACATTTGTTCAGGCAATAAACAAGATAGAGTTGCCTTTTTTCTGCGAACTTTTACTTTTTTGCTGTCCCTGGAACATAACGGACTTGGATATTGCATATCGCACGAAAACCTGAGAGCTTATTCTAGACGCATTTGGGTTAAGCTTTGCTATGCTGGAAGCAGATCTGGCAGTAAGTTTTCTAAGCATTCTCGCCAAACGTACTGACAACATTGTTAGGTGGCGGTCAGCAAGATATCTTTAACCGTTGATGTGTGGTCGAGTGACTTGCTCGACCCATATCTTGTAGTAACTGCCCACTGGATAGGACAAGAAGCTGAGACCAGCATGAAAGGCACACAAAAGTTGTGCTGCAGATTTGCCCTTATTGCCTTCTATCACCTTCCCGGAAGTCATACTGGAGTCTCGCTTGCTCGAGCACTATTGGATATCATTGATCGTACTGGAATCCCTCTTTGCAAGGTACAGTCCATCTCTTGTCAGTACAATACTTCTCTCAATATATCTAGATTGGCCACATCACAATGGACAATGCTTCAAACAACGACACTGCTATGACGGAACTCTCAAAAATTCTATTCAAGGAGCATGAATTCGTGTATGACCCCATTGACCGCTACATACATTGCTTACCCCACATCTTCAACATCTGCGTGCAGCACCTTCTCGACAGCTACACCAAGGCTGATTTCAGCAACTGCCCACAGGTTTGGATGAATGCTTTGGGGATGGAGATCAACAAAGAAGAATACATTGAGAGTGTCCACCAAAACCCAATCAGACGTGAGAGGGATGTCGTCCATGCCATCCGTGGCTCTGGCCAGTGCCACAATAACTTCCAGCAGACTATTGTATGTGGAAATGAACAAGAGTGGTTTGTCAACCAAAGTGGCCAGGTGGTTCACTTGCCTGCCGTGGAACTTCTCCAAGACATCAGAACGCGCTGGGATTCGACTTATTTTATGTTGAATCGCTTACAAGCACTTTGCCCAGTAAGTTTCCACTTGAACATCTCAGACCCACATAATACATTTTCATTAGGCTATCCATCATTTCTTGCACACTCCCCATAACACTGACATCGCCAACCAGTCCCTGGCTGATATGAGGTGGGAAGTTTTGGAAGACCTTGAAGCATTTTAGTGATGACTAATTATATATATATAATCTGAACTTCTAGGTCCCGGCTCTTGCTCAAAAGACTATGTGCGGCGAGGAGACGCCACTGCTTGGCAGTGCTGTCCCAGCATATGAGATGTTCATAACACAATGACAACGGCTCTCTACTTTGCCAAATGGTCATCTTAATGCATTCATTTCGTGTGGTCTTGACTGGGCTGACCATTAGTGTTTGAAGGTCCGGTCACAGGACTTAAATAACCGGAACCTAACCGGACTTTAACCGATTGTGACCGGACTGTACATAACTGATCACCTCGGTCTTGATTGGTCACAGTCCGGTTATTCCTTCATTGTGAAAATGAAAGGATTGCTCAAGACCGGTCATAACCGGTTTGTAACTGGTCATTTCAAAGACCAGATTTCATACCCCAAAATTGTTGCATTTCGACATACCTGTCAAAATGTGATGATTTTGGGGTTGAAATAATATGTTCAGGATGTCATTGTACACCCAAATCTACCGCATTTCGACATACCCGTCAAAATGCAGTGAATTTGAGTATAAAATTATGTATTTCGTGTCGAAAACTACTACATTTTGACTGTTTGGGGTCAAAATGATATGAAAATATATTATTTTACACTCAAATTCACTGCATTTTGACAGGTATGTCGAAATGTGGTAGATTTGGGTGTACAATGATATCCTGAACATATTATTTCAACGAAATACGGCAATTTTGGGGTATGAAATCTGGTCTTTGAAATGACTGGTTACAAACCGGTTATGACCAATGCAAAGACCATTCATGACCAATTACATGAAAATTTGGGTTTCTAAAGACTGGTTATCTGATTTTAGGTCAAATAACCGGACTGGACCAGACTTTTAAACACTACCGACCGCTATTATGACCACCTCGAACGCAGTAAGGCTTACTTATTCGCTATGTGTAAGTACATTACACCTCCAATGTGTATGCCACCATACTAACTCATGCAGTTGTTGATCCCTGCATTTGTATTTCCTAGGTGGAGAGAAACTGGGATACAGCTAAAATTATAGCTGCGAAGTCAGACATCCGTCAGAAGGTGAGTAAACAACACAAGCTCAATGACGAAAAACATTGACACACTCGTAGATGGAATACTATTGCAAGAAATATCCTGTTCAAACCAGGGCATTGATGGACCAATCTGCACAGCTCAATCACCCCCGGCCATTCGCCACACTAGGAGTGAAGTATGGCCTTATGCAAATGAACATCAGGCCTGAGGACCAGATCACACAGACAATCGACCAGGAATACAATGCATATGTCACTTCAAATCTCGCTCATGCTCATACCAATCCTCTTGTATTCTGAGAAATGGAGTACAATCGCTACCCTACAATCTTCAGAATGGCAATGGACTACCTCCTGATCCAGCCATCAGCGGTTCCGTGTGAATGCAGCTTCTCCTCTAGTAGTCTGACAGATACAAAGCACCGAAATTGCATCAGTCCACTTCTTATGGAAGTCCTCCAGATTCACAAAATTTTCCTCAAAAAGCGGAAACCTAGGCTCGACTGGAGGCTCGTGACACAGCAGGATATGGTGCAGAATAATGAACATAGCGAGGTTCTTGTTGAGGCTATTCAGGGACGGCAGGGCAGCCATGGCAGAGGGATCAACCAAGTGATCCAGGAGATCGCTGTCAAAGAGGGAGAAACATTGATGAAAGAGCCTGAAATCTACTAGTGTACTCTGTCATCTGACTCTACAGTTCACATATGCACTTTATGAATTAACTCTTTGTCTCATAATTGTTTGTCTTTCACTGTTTCTGTCCGTTCACGTGAAAGGGTCACCATGACTTATGAGTGCTAGTGAGTTGCCAGGTTCTTCCTGGCTCCCATCTCGCACACTCTCCATTCAGACGACAACACTGGGCCCGCGACTGCACGAGATGCCAGTGCCCATATCCTACTCTTGTCGAGTGTTCCAACCTTCTTCCCGGATCCCATCTTTTGCGCTCTCCATTCAGACAACAGTGCTACAACTGTATGACATGCCCTATCCTGCTCTTGTCATGTTCCACGATGGCAACACAGCATATCCCTCGTGTCTCCATTCCGATGAAACATACGACTGCACGACATCCCATATCCCACTCTTGTTGAATGTTCCACAATGACAACATGATGTGTCTGCGCCCTGCGCCTGGCTGCCATGTACACCCGGTTGTGTATGCACTATGCAGTGCACATCAGCAAATTCATGATGTACTGTACAGCATTGCACAGATAATTACAGAGTTCACAGTGCTACATGAAGGTCCCCCATTGTACATCAGTGCTACAAGTACAGTACAGGACTACAGGCTGTACAGCTGATTTGTAATCACATACAGTACTGTACAGACCATAATAAGTCTGTAGCATTCTGTGGGATACTGAGGGATGAGTGGATGCTGTGAAAACACAACAAGCTTAATAGGTTATCTTATGAGAACTTCAATCATTTAGGAAAGCACATATATTCCATTTGATCTACTAATTACATTGTACTAAAAGTGTAGTAATTGTGGCGCTTTTTTGACTACCAAAGTGTAGTCAACAAGTGTACAAAAAGTGTACACTTTGTGCCTAACAGAGTGTAGCAAACACAGTATAGCCAAAGTGTACCAAAGTGTAGTCAACAAGGTTAGTCAAAGTAGTCAAAAAAGTGTACCAACAAAGTGTAATCAAAGTGTAGTCAACAAAGTGTACCAAAAGTGTACGCCTTTTTGACTACCAAAGTATAGCAAACAAAGGTTAGTCAAAGTGTAGTCACCAAAGTGTACCAAAGTGTACGCTTTTGATTACCAAAGGGTAGCAAACAAAGTCTAGGAAAAATGTAGTCAGTAAAGTGTACCAAAAGTGTACCAAAAGTGTACCAATTGTACCGCTTTTTTGACTACCAAAGTGTAGTAAATAAAGTCTAGAAAAAGTGTAGTCAGCAGGGTGTACCAAAAGTGTACCAAAAGTGTACGCTTTTTGACTACCAAAGTGTAGCAAAGAAGTCTAGGGAAAGTGTAGTCAGTAAAGTGTACCAAAGTGTACCAATTGTGGCGCATTTTTGACCATTTTTGACTACCAAAGTGTAGTAAACAGAGTTTAGTTTCAAAGTGTACTCAACAGTGTACCAAAAGTATACCAAAAGTGTACGCTTTTTTGACTACCAAAGTGTACTAAATAAAGTGTAGTGTTATTAGCAAAGTGTAGAAAAGTGTAGAAATGGACTTACCCCATATATATGGCTCGGCCATTTGTTTGGTCTGGTTTGCCATGGGGCACAAGAGGTGGAGAATTTGGTGTCCACTAAATCGCGTTTTTGGCATTTTTAGACTTAGAGCAATTTTGGATGCTGTGGCAGTGTCACTTTTACTACGCTTTTTTTGTACACTTTTTTTGTACACTTTTTACTACACTTTTACTACACTTTGTTGTTACACTTTTTTTTGGTACCCTGTTTTTGTACACTTTTTTTGTACACTTTTTGGTAGACCTTTTTGTAGACTTTTACTACGCTTTTTTGGTACACTTTTACTACACTTTCTTTGTACACTTTTTTGTACACTTTTACTACACTTTCTTGGTACACTTTTTTGGTACACTTTACTACGCTTTTTTGGTATACTTTCACTACACTTTTTTACTACACTTTATGTACACTTTTTTGGTACACTTTTTGGTACACTTTGTTACTACACTTTTTTGGTACACTTTTTGGTACACTTTACTACGCGTTTTTGGTACACTTTTTTACTAAACTTTTTCGTACACTTTACTACACTTTTTTGGTACACTTTACTAAGCTTTTTTTGGTACATTTTCACTACACTTTTTTAGTACACTTTTTTGGTACACTTTTTTGGTACACTTTTTTAGTACACTTTTTTGGTACACTTTACACTTTTTTAGTACACTTTACTACACTTTTTGGTACATTTTCACTACACTTTTTTAGTACACTTTTTTAGTACACTTTTTGGTATACTTTTTTGGTACACTTTTACTACACTTTTAATCAGGGTGCTTATCAAGGTTAGGATCCATTATCAAGGTTAGATCAGGTTATGATTATCAGTATTAGGATCATCAAGATTAGATTAGGTTAGGATTATCAGTGTTAGGATTACCAAGGTTAGTATTTAATAAAGATTAGGATCTTTAGCTAGAGTTTTGTAGATTTTGTGGCTTTGTGGCTCTGTGGCTCTGTATTGTCCTGTAGTATCCTGTAGTGCCCTGTATGTTTGGAGTACTCTGTATATTATCTCTAATGTTAAGTAGACGATGAGCGTCTTGCAGCTCAGATCTGGAATAACTTGAACTCTAAATGATGTTGACTTATATAAGCAATTTTAGTGTTGTCCTTTGGCTTCAGGTAGTACAACATAACAACATGCTAGGTATGTTCTTATCGTTAAAATGGCATTTTGATACAATGCTCAATCATATGATTCTGGTAAAACATAATCTGGTAAGTAATCATTCGTTAGTAACGACAAATTGATCTTGGTGGACTTGACGTCCTCAATTTCGGATGATGAGACCTGCCATGCGCAAACAGCACAAACTAAAGGTGTGTCAGTCTCATGTTCGATTCGTGCTTGCCAGTCACATATGATCCACTCTTTTTCTTCCCATGGGCAACAATATGGAAACTGAAATTCTGTCTGTGTAATGGTCGGGGTCTTCAACCCATCCAATGCTTCATGGTCATCTCGTGCGATAGTAACAGGCTGTACTGCATTTTCTGGTTGTTTGCGAGGACGCTCCGTTCGTGCTTCAAATTCAATTAAAAGACGCAATACAACATTCTGTCGTGGACAGGATAGCATGCGAAATAAATATTCACGCTCACTACATAAACATGTTTGGTGTGAAAATAACTTCAAGAACAAATTGTCACGACATTCATTACGCGTTGTGTTAACTCCATGGTGAGCGCAAAGTAAATGAAGATGAACTCAAGTGAGGTACTGAAACTGGGCGACAAATGTCCCCTCTGTTCTCTGAAAAAACTTCAGGCGGTTAGTATTTCAAGGTTTTCACCTCACAAAGTTGTTTCGTACGAAACCCGCACAGATAATAAGTGCACTATATGCTATGGGGAAAAAAGGGACAAAGGGAGCATTGGTGAGTCGTTATACTAGTAATACAGGATGGATATATAACAAACACCCTGCTAGCAAAAAGCAGGCGATGGTTGTCTTCTCAACCAAGATACGTCTATGGCCACCGGAGTCAATCCGAAAGTTGCCGAGAATAAGCGAAGGGAAGAAGAATTGAAGAAAGCCTTCGTCAGTTATGCGAAATGGGATTTCTTGGAGGAGTCAGCGCAATTCGGATTTTGGAACATGCGTGCATTAAACTCGAGCAAAGTGCAAAAGATTCTTGAGTTGTTCGCTGAGTTAGGTTACAATCGGTTCAGCAAGGACCATCTGATCCCCCTTGTCGTGAGGAAGGAGTATATCAAACCTGAGACATACCACGAGGACTTCCCACACGAGAGTGGTCTCCCTGCACTCGAGCTGAACGTGGACGTTCCAGCCTCTTACCAGGTTGCAGCGGCGAGCAGACAACATCATGTTGCGGCACTCAAACAATAGGTCCAAAATCAGGTGTCGAATTCGAACAATCTCGAAAAGGAGGTGAAGTGATTCAAGCAGATGCCGAGTGAGGAACTCGGCGACTTGGATATTAGTCGTCATCATGCAACGTTGAAGTCGCAGCTGGATGCCCTCAAAGCAATACTGGGTAACGGAGGGTATTGGGGTGTTGCAATCTATGACTCAGGTACGTATTTCATCTGATTTGGATTCGAAAATGTGTATTTGGATGTATACCAAAATACGCCATCGACGAACGACTCGTCAATGTGGTCGCGCATTCATGACCTCTATGCAGTACAGATGTATGTTATATTGATATACTAATGATGCTGCAGATGCTGCGAGCGAAGAATCCCTGACTTACCTGTCTACGAACCAGTGCATGTATGCGTACAAGGAGACCCCAGAGGAGGGATTGATACAGAAGTTCAAAGAAATGGTGTCTCACCCCAATCCTGCGAAATGAAAACTCGAACCTCCATCGGTCACGAAAGGCACTGCGT
>JBBPSB010000491.1:0-17112 GCA_038093375.1 Xerocomus brunneocitrinus
GAGACACTTCCAGATGGTGGTTACCTCGGGATCGGACTGTGCCACCAATACGTCTATGACGAGACCAAGCCGATCGACTCCCTTCTTAATAAACTCAAAGGGTCTGATGCAGCACTCGCCAGCGCATGCAAAGAGTTGGGGTTGCCCTGGTCCCTCAAGCTTCTGTACGCGGAATCTGATGCTTGGCCATCGTTCTCTTTGCTCTCTCGCGTAAAGCTGGATGGGCTTGGTCCGGACAAATTTGGTAGGGGTGACGGCTTCGAGGACGATAATCTTCATGCATTGCTGGAAGGCGCCGTCTACCGCCTTACACCTGAAGACCTGGAGGGAGTCAAAATCCCTGGGCGCGATGTTCATGGGACCGACAAGTTATACATGGGAGAAGATGAACCATATGAGTACATGAAGAAATTTTTCAAGGATCCTGTTCCGCAGGTGTTGGAAGTAAAGCAAATGTCCTCCGTCCTCAGCGAGACTGTGTATGGACTTTACGGCAACGATATCTCCACTCAGAGGTTCTACGGAGCGGCATGTATGGTGATTTCGGTCAAGCCAAGGGAATCGCGAGAACGTCTGGCTTTGTAAATCATATGGCGCAGTGTACGATATTGTGTGGATAGGATGTCATTTTATTATGTAGCCTGTACTATTCATGTACTTAGTATGACTTGTTTGTTGAGTCACGCAAGGTTTCTGTTAATCCAAGCTTAAGGTAAGGATTAACCGACGCGGGCTTCTCGACATTGACGTTTTTCGTCTGCGTACGTACGTGTGAGAACGTTGCCAACTCCATCCCGAGTTGCTGGACTGACGTATGGAACAGATTCATGGGGACATGCAGGTCGATCAGCTTCTTTTGCATCATGTCGTTTTTACCGATATGCATCATCGCCGAGTACGTAATAGCGGACACGCTGTCCCAATGCATGTCGAGTCCTCTAGGATGGAAAGAGCGTCACGGATAGCTGGTACATGCCGAAAGGAAAGCGGACTAGGCTGCCTTCTCCGCGAAAACAAGGGTCAGAATGATATATTTTCTCAATGTGTGTGGTGCCTGCACCTTTGGTACGCACGTATGGTACCATGTCTCTGATAGCTGAGAGTGTAGTGTAGCGCCATCCTTGGGGAACTATACCGTGACCTGCACCGAAATAAAAGTACATTCGTCTTAATCACGTACATGATCTGATAAGTAGAACCGGAGGAACTAGTTAGCGCGACAATAACCAAGAACGGGACGACATGCGATGGCGGATGGGTAGGCATACATATGTAGTGGTGATACCAGATGATGTGTGATGTCTGTTCTGGGTGGGTCGATTCACGATTCATTTGACTCGCGGTATCTATCCTCGTCTCTGACGAGCAGCAGCAGCATCCCAGCATTGATTAGCATGACGACCTAGATGCACAACTGTGATCAGCAGGGCCAGAAACGATGTCAGACACTCGGCACGCTTACCGTGTACACGTAAAACAAGAGCAGGGGCGCGGTGGCGACCGTCGCAGTGAAAATGCTGCCCATGATGATGGGCGACAAAATGTGGCCTACACTCTCGACCATGTGAATGGCCGCCAACGCCACTTCTAGAATGTTGTGCCAAACGTCAGCGTCCACTCCTGGCAGACGACATCAAAATGTGACCTTGTTTGAGTAGATCAACTGATTTAGAGACGAGGCTGTGCGTCGAAGGACCATGCACAAAAGCAAGTCCGGTGAGGACGGCACCTGTTTCATGCTAGTCAACATATGAACGAAACGATTGTTAATCAACTCTTACAGGTGAACAGCGCGAGATTTGTCTTGGAGATGACAGCACACAGGGGGGAGAATCCCACGAGGATGCATGATACGAAAGCCAAGTGAACATCCAAGCGATCCGAGGTCTCGGCTCTCGATGTCTCAGTGTCACTGAGACCTTCGTCTGGAAAAGGGTAGCGTGTGTTTTTTCGGGTGTAGTACGGACGCAAAAAGCGAACGAGCTGTGGGACAATCACCGTCAAGGTGATCGTAGCGGTGAATTTGACACATGACCAGAAAATGCCATTCTGGACAAGGGGTTAGGTTGTATAGCGTGTCTAAAATACCAGCACTCACATCGGCAGGGGTGAGGTGGTATATCGATGAAGCAACCACGAACCAAGCAGCCCAGATGTAGCCATGAGCAATCGAGAACACAAAGTTGTGTGAGGCACACCAAGTTACTCGCCAGTTACGAGTCCCTCCTGATGTGCGAGTCGGCACGAGCAGCTTTAGTGGGTCGAAGATGGATAAGAAGGTCTCTAATCGAGTGGCCTTGGGGATATCATCAGTGGAAGATTCCTGGCGTATGCGAGACAACGCATTTCGCTTCTCTTCCGGAAAGGTTTCGGGGAAGACGAAGACCACGTAAATGAATATGGCAATAAATATGGCGGTTGCAATGTAGAACACGATTAGAGGGTCACCCGTACGAGTTGTGATTGATCCTCCCAGAGCAAGTGGTATGGAAACCCCTGCAACAGGCTATCTAAGGAAAAACACAGAATTCCGAAAGTAAGATTCGGACCTAGCACGCCCCAACCGCGGAGTTTACTCATCATCGCAGTTCTTACAGTTGGTGTCAGACCTACAATCACGAAGGTGCCACGTGTTTGAAACCCACCTGTGTTCCGGGACACATATATCGACGATGTACACGTTGACGATATAGAGAAATGGGAAGTGATCAGAGAACGTGTGAAATAGCATCCCCACAAAGAAGACCCAGTCAGCGAGTCCAGCTTGCATAAACTGTGAGCCTAATATCAAGCAACTCCACGCGACCTCCATGACGAGTATGAACAAGAAGATAGGTTTCCTTCCATGGTGCTGTAAAATACGACTCAGAATTCCACACCCGACCAACGCTGGGATGGCTATGAGTCACTGCGACATTTGCTGAAAGTGATGCAAACTCACATGTGACGCCTCCAATCACGCCAATTATTGTAGTGACTGTCGCAAAATCCTGCATCACCTGTGGTGTATTGCAGAGTTGAGGTGGGCTTTGGGGACCTGGCACGCTAGATGGATAACCATGTCGCATGTGTGACAGCCTGCAGACTGTTTGTCGCAAAAGTTCGGCTAAAGTGGTTGAGGGCATCGCGCTCCCCAGTCTGGATGCAAACATGACCGGGATCAGGAGTGTCTCTGGCGAAAGTTTGAATCGCTCGCCCCATAGACTTCTACCAGCTGGTCGGGAGTCTAGAAGTAGGGGGGACGTTTCAGTGGTAGTTTGGTTCTGGGACGACTCCATGGTGCAGTAGAAAGACGATGGATATGCGGGTTTAAACGTTTATCAGCCGCCGTTTAAGTGCGATGCACGCGAGGCCCCACTCGAACCTGAGAAACCCGTTTCTACGTTGCTCCATCAGTTGTGCCTATCGCAGCAATGCTTATCGATGGCAGGATAGCGGAGTTTTCATCGGAATCAAACTAATACTTGAAACGAACAGTGAAGTTTACCACAAAGCTAGAATACCGTGCTCCAGTCGTCGATTCATATCCAACGACATCAAGAAGGTCACGTATGGATGGGCAACTCGACCAGGGGCACACGAGGGAAGAGTTCCGGAACCTCACTGGGGTTGTTGAGCATGCTCGATGAAGAATTCTCGCTCATAATTGGCGTACATCGACTCAAGTAAACCGCTGTGATAAGCCTCAAAGCACTAGTAGTATGTCCAGAACGACGACAGACGACTTGGTAGGATTCTGGGCGAGCTATCATTAAACATTCGCTAAACTTGGATTCTCAGATCACAGACCTCGAAGAGCTCAAACATGCAAATAATTTATCCTATGAGTCATTCAGTCTGACCTCTCTTCGGAAAATGTGGGAAATTCCGGGATTCCTGAGACTTGCATCCATTGAAACAATCGCTCAACAATGGGGCGATGTCCGTCGACAGCCTGCGCAGTTGATCAACGTTTGCTTGGAAGGTTTGCGCTCAAGTCAATTTGTCTCTCCGCTAGCGTTGCATCCCCAACGTGACATCGTCTCACATTGCGTCCAGTTCCTTCCATCTAGAACCTCTATATTGACTTTTGTGCCATTCTGAATGGGGCCCTTGTTGATTGGTGATTTTGCCTTGGTCCGATGCCGGTGCGCTGACTGTTGTACAGATACGTATACAAGATCGTCGTGTCACACGCGATGCTGTCAGCATCGTTTGCGACTCTCAGCGCCCGGTTGGGCCTGCCCTCGGTTTCTCTGTTCTTCGCGGCGTTTGCGCTGAGTAAAGGTGAGCACACATCCGTTCTCTGCATGATGGCTCATGGCTGGAGATCACAGCTGTTATTCTTGATGTTTGTAAGCGGTTTTCACCTCGGGCTCAGTCGCTCTGAAGGCAAGACCTTCATTCCTGGCGTTTTTGGATGTATATTGGATGAGGTCTAGTGTTGCCGCAGAAGTGAAGTAACTTCAAAGTTAATCTGGTTCAATTCGAATGGGTGACACTTCGGTATAGTTCGTTGCGACCGAATTGGGAACGAAGTGAGTTTGTTCAGTTCGAAAGGTGAGATGAAGTCTGATATTATATGCGCCAGTTCCCGGATAGTGCACGCGGCCGGAAAATTGAACGTAGAGGGATTGATTGATCGCGTTCATCTGCAGCGCGCGCGAGCGTAACCCCTCCCCACCTCACTTGCAACGGGCGTTGCCATCGTCGTTCACCCTCCGTGAGAGGTTCCTCCCACTCAAATTCAGTACCGCACATTTTATTATAGCAATACGTCCGAAGGCACGCACCGCTTGTATAGTAATATTCAGTAGACATAATCACTCATGATTGGATGGAAAGTCGGTCCGTACTCCCGAATACTTCCAGAAGGCAGACAAAGTCACTTTCACGCGACTTCGTTCCATCGAACTGATCCAAAGTGCGCCAAAAACACACCTCGGTTCACTTCAATTCACTTCGCGGCAACACTAGCCACAACTCGTTGAATTCTGACCATTTTGAAAATGCCGGCAAGCGGATATGATTGGTTCTGCAGATACTGATTCTAGGCCATGGAATCTGTTGGGGCCTGTACCTGGATCTTCCTCATAAAGCCCACTGCCCGGCAGTGACTCTTGCTCGCACACTGCTCCCTCACCCTTTCACCATGTCCGCTGACGACGACAAGAAAGAGGTCCCCTACGATTTCACCAACTATGCCGAGGACCAAGTGGAACCGTTCGACCCTCATGCAACCCTCCATCGCAAGCTCAAAAACCGTCATGTTGCCATGATCAGGCCTGTCCCTCCGCCCAACTTCTGACCGCTTTCCCTGACCCTCCGCTTAGTATTGGCAGTGTTATTGGTACCGGTCTTTTCCTCGGGACAGCAACCTCCCTCAAGAACGGTGGTCCCCTTGGTCTTCTCTTGGGTTACGTTTTCGTTGGAACGATATGCTTTGCCACCATGGTCTCTCCTTCCACCAATTTCAGGCACATGCGTCTCATATTATCCCTTGTCACAGCTTTGTATCGGCGAAATGACGGCTTTCTTACCCCTCCCCGGCGGTTTCATCAAACTCGCTGAACGATTCATCGATCCTGCCTATGCTTTTGCAACTGGTTGGAATTATTGGTATGGGTGGTCGGTGCGTTTATCTCAACGTCGTTCCTAACAGACTCTCACGCACTAGCTGTAGTTGACCTTACCTGGTGAGTATCTTCGAGTATGAGGACTCGTTGATACTAAACCTTCCCAGCTGAATTGTCTGCCGCGGCCACTATCGTCAGTTTCTGGGACAAAACGACCAGTCCAGGTGTCTATATTACCGTATGCCTGATCGTTGCCATTGCAATAAATATTCTGGGCGTTGGTAAGGACTTTCCTGTAATCATTCCCTTGCTTCACTTCATGGTAAACCCTAGGTGCATACGGAGAAGCCGAATTCTGGTTCAGGTACATTTCAACAACAGGACGCCACCCATTTTCCGGCTAAGGTCTCTTTCTAGCTCGATCAAGGTCATCACGATAACAGGAATGATCATCCTCGGGATCATCGTCGATCTAGGAGGTGGTCCAGGCCACGATCGCATCGGGTTCCGATACTGGAAAAATCCAGGTCCATTTACTGATTTCTATGGTTTTACTGGTTCGAAAGGCCACTTCCTTGGAACCTGTAGCGTCGTTACCCAGGCTGCTTTCTCATACCTTGGAACTGAAGCAGTAGCAGTTCGTTTTCTCGTTGTAGCCTCTTCTTCCTTATTTGACCTATTAACAGATAGCAGCTGCGGAGGCGAAAAATCCCCGCCGGAACGTTCCAAAGGCAATCAAGAGAGTTTACTTTCGCATCTTAGTGTTCTACCTCGGTGGCGTATTTATCATCGGTTTGCTCGTTCCTTCAAACAACCCGCTGCTCGACCTCAACTCCAGCAATGCCTCTGCCTCGCCATTTGTCATTGCTTTCAACGCGGCCGGCATCAAGGTTTTGCCTTCGGTATGTCGGAGATTAGTGAACCTAGCCTTATCACGAAACAATTTTTTTAGATTATCAACGCTGCTCTTCTAACCTCTGCCTGGTCTGCTGGTTCAAGTGACCTCTATCTCGCATCACGTAGTCTATGTACGCTGTTTATCTTTTTAGCGACCATTCGTCGCTCACACTGCATAGATGGTCTCGCTGTCTCTGGTAGCGCCCCAAAATTCTTTCGTCGCACGACGCGCTCCGGGATGCCCTACGTTGCTGTCGGCTTCTGCTCCTGCTTTGCATTCCTCGCATTCATGACCCTTGGCACCAGTTCTGGCGTCGTCTTTTCCTGGCTTTCCAACTTCTCCGCGACATCAGGACTGGTCACCTGGTTCGGCATCGGATTGACATACCTCCGATTCTCGAAGGGCTTGAGGGCGCAGGGTATCGACAGAAAGACGCTCCCATATACGCCGCGATTTCAACCCTTTGCAGCGTGGTACTGTGTGATTGGGTCCGCGGTGACGCTCTTCGTGCGTAGCACCACATCACTTTTTTTAGCTCGCGATTGATATGCGAACACAACAGTTTAGCGCTTGGCCAGTCTTTCTCAAGGGCAACTGGTCCACGGCCACCTTTGTGACTGACTACCTGCCGATTATGTTGTTCCCTGTGATGTACGTCGGCGCCAGGTTTATCATGCGCGTACGCCCTGTTAGTCCAAGCGAGATGGACTTTGTCACCAATATAGCCGAATTCGATGCGATGACGTACGTCCTCTCTTGTATCTTTCATTTGTCGCCGTTTTGACTGATGGGCCATAAAAACAGGGAGGATGACCCGCCCCCAAAAAATAAGTTGGAGGCGATTTGGATGTGGCTCGTGCGTACCGCTTCCCCCCGTTTCCGTTCCATCCCGTTGACTTGTGGCCGTGTGACTAGATGTGATTGAGAGGGAACGTTTCCTACTTGTGTTACATGCCTATATCTATACCGCACTACTACCTTTCCTCCGAAGGACTCGAGTTTGCCCTGTTATCTCTCCATAATATTAACTCTCCGTAAGATGATCCCCTACCGCGTACTTGTTCAACGGACTTCAAAGACCAATCTGATACCAACCAGGACAGCTCTGCGAAGGAACGCAATGTACTCGTCGAGGAAATCACGTCCGTCTTTCGAGATCATCGAGTTGGTGGTCTCCTTGGCGTCCGTACCCCAAAACTTCAACTTTGAATCGTGCCCGGTGAGCTTCGGATACTTGTACACGGCTTTCCCGAGCGCACCGGTGGCTCGACTTTATGAAGGGTGTTCAATCAGGATTCGCCCGTGTCGTCCGGTCTAAGAACTCTCATCGAGTCAAACGACTGCAACGAACCGTCGGCTGCGTGATCATTGAGTGAAGTGGACAAATTCTCAAAATCGCCAGAGGAGAGGTTTACAAACGCGCCAGATCGCCGAAAAAGCTGTCAGTGAGGACTCACTTGTTCCTTGACTTGAGGTTCTCCCTTCCGCTTCAAGACAAGGGCACCGAGTCGGGCTGCCCCAGTCGTCCAAGTGTACGCTCTTCAATTTACATAATGAACCATTAGTTCCATCTGAAACTATCGCGCGGAACTGCGCCCGCCAGGTCCTCCCCAAAGCTCAATGGAGACGAGATACTTTGCGGCCGTGAAACCGCAGTCGCTGCAAACATGGCAATTGCATCACGCATCTCTGATGTACAAGTCGTCTCTTTAGGAGGCTGTTCTCGTTGCGACCCTGGTTCGCACAAGAGAATTGCCAAATTTGCTGGTGCAAACGAACGGAAAGCTGGCCGTCGATGCTCGTTGTGCTGGCCCTGTGCAATTGAAAATTAGACAGTACGTTCCACTCCATCTTTAATAGTTATTAGTCGCACGCGAACCCGACGGGCCCCAAAGCACGACGTGAAACTTCAAGTCAGTGGTACCCAGGGGCCTTTCATGCATCATTCCATGTCTGACCAACCCCTTCCAGTTTCTTCCCTTTCATGCAACGAAACGCGTGGGGAAAGCGATCAAACAAAGGGTCTGCATTAGATCGTTTCAAGCATGCACGAGTATACCCGCTTTACCCGGCTCATTTGCTCTTCCTCGGATTGAGATATGTGCCAGCCCGGCGACCTGGCGTTGACGCATGATTTACGAAAGTCGTGGTACATCGGTGTGTACATATGCTGAATGCTCTCGGACTGTGGAACAAGAGATTACTAAAAACCTTTCCGTTCATGCGTACTGTCCATATCATTGATTCCTGCTTCTGCGAGCGTCGGCCAGTTCCTTGAAGTCCTGGACAACCCGGGGAACTCAGTGAACAAAATTCTGTCCCACGGAAGCTGCTTTGCTTGACAACATGCACCGAATCAAACCAACATGCACAAGCAGTTTATAGTTCCCGTTCAATAAAACAGCCATGCTCCTGATTTAGTATGCTCGGCCAGTCATTGGACGGTGTCCTCGTACACAGTTGGGTGTGTTTGTGTCGACCAATGGACCGACGAAGCAGCTTCACTCTCAATCGTCCCGCGCCTGCGCCAACCCGTTCAGTGCGTGTCATCCCAGACAGTGGCTGGCAGGTGGGACAAGCGCCCTGCAGTAATGCCACAATCTAGTCGAGTATGTAAGAATGTCTGGCGTTGAGATTATGGGGCCGCATAAGGGCGATTGTTCACGGGCAGTCACTAGTCATGTCGGGTGGGCGACGGTCGATGGACGATTGAAGAAGCCTAGTACTACTAAGTAACTGCCTTGATCACATCAATACGCTGTCAGTATGTGGAGTGATAAACACTAATTACAAGAGACGTATGCTACGAGTGGTGTAGGGAGTGGTTGGGGGAGCGTCTCTGTCGGATGGACGGGCGGCGAAGGTGCTGGTTTGCGCGCCCGACTCGAAGCTGCAGCGCTGCTAGGCGACTCAGATCATGAGACGGCGGAAGTTAGTGCGGCCGTGGCTGTGTTGGTTGTCCTCACTTCATTCAATGACTTACCTAATATCTGAGCTAGTACCTCCTATTCTGGTGATAGTACCAGCACACCTTATGGCCGTCCAGACTTTCAAAACTGCCTAGACAGATCCGTCCGAGGTCAGTCCGAAGATACGAATTATATGGAAAGCCTCCATTGTGACCGCTACCATTACAACATGTTCATGCCTTTGCTGCGGGCTAGACGCTAGTCACGGTGTGTTGGCAAAGTCTTTTTGCCTGTGGGCGCTACGAGCGCTCAGGGTCCTCATTTTCTTGGCGAGTCTACTGGTATAGTTCATACAGTCCCGATCAGATAATATGCGACCAACATTTCTTTACTATTATGTCCGGTTGCTCTGTCTGAACGCTGAGACCAGTTAAAAAGATACGGGACTCGGTGAAGGAGGAATGTACACCCGTACAATTTTCCTCTCTCCTTGACATGATCCGAGAGGTGGGCCTTGTGGTGTAGGAGGGTGGCAGTTATCGAGGTCCGTTTGGTAAGTGATTTTTAGTATGTAGTACTAAATGCACAAGCAAATAACAGCCTAGCATGTAGATCTGCTTCCTAGGCATCTTAATCGGTATCTAGATATACCTGACAAAGCCTGCCGTTGCTCTCGCGCTGTTCCTTCTTTTTTTTTCCATCATGGCCACTGACGAAGACAAGAAGAAGGTCCCCTACGATGTTGGCGCCAAGTCTGTTGAGGACCAGACTGAGCCCTTGGACGTTCATTCCACTCTTCATCGCAAGCTCAAAAACCGTCATATCGCCATGATCAGGCATGTCCCTTCACCTCCCAACGCTTTTGCTGACCCTCCGCTTAGTATTAGTGGTATTATTGGTACCGGTCTCTTCCTCGGAACGGCAACCTCCCTCAAGAATGGTGGTCCCCTTGGTCTCCTTTTGGGTTACTTTTTCGTTGGAACGATATGTTTTACCACCATGGTCTCTTTTTTCACTGGTTCGGGGCAGTCTTATAACATCCCTCATTGTAGCTCTGTCTCGGCGAAATGGCGGCTTTCTTACCTCTCCCCGGTGGTTTCATCAAACTCGCTGAGCGATTTATCGATCCTGCCTATGCTTTTGCAACTGGTTGGAATTATTGGTATGGATGGACGGTGTGTTTATTTCGATGTTGTTCCTAAAGGACTCTCACACACTAGTTGTAGATAACCTTACCTGGTGGGTGCCTTCGAGTATGAGAACTCGCTGATACTAAATCTTTCCTAGCTGAATTGTCTGCTGCGGCCACTATTCTCAGCTTCTGGGACAAGAAAACCAACCCAGGCGTCTATATTACTGTATGTCTGGTCGTTGCCATTGGAATCAATGTTCTTGGTGTTGGTGAGGCTTCTGCAATCCATCCTCTTCTTCCCTTCACAATCCGCCAGGTGCATACGGAGAAACCGAGTTCTGGTTCAGGTAAATCACAAATCGGGGCACCACTAGTTTTCTGGCTGATAAATCCCCTAGCTCGATCAAGGTCGTTACAATAACAGGATTGATTGTTCTTGGAATCATCGTCGACTTAGGAGGTGGCCCAAACCACGATCGTATCGGGTTCCGATACTGGAAAAATCCAGGTCCATTTGCGGCTTACAATGGTTTCACTGGTTCGAAAGGCCACTTCCTTGCCACCTGTAGTGTGGTCACCCAAGCTGCTTTTTCATACGTTGGCACTGAAGTAGTAGCAGTTCGTTTTCTCGTCGCAGCCTCTTCTTCCTCACTTGACCTATCAATAGATAGCAGCTGCGGAGGCGAAAAACCCCCGCCGGAACATCCCAAAGGCAATCAAGAGAGTTTACTTTCGCATCTTAGTGTTCTACCTCGGTGGCGTATTTATCATTGGTTTGCTCGTCCCTTCGAACAACCCGCTGCTTGACCTGAATTCCACCAATGCCTCCGCCTCGCCATTTGTCATTGCTTTCAATGCCGCTGGCATCAAAGTTTTGCCTTCGGTACGCTTGAGATCAGCGGCCCCGTCTCAGCTCACAACTTTCCAGATTATTAACGCAGCTCTTCTCACTTCTGCCTGGTCTGCTGGGTCAAGTGACCTCTATATCGCATCACGTAGTCTATGTATGCTGCTCTTCTTTTTAGCGATCATTCATCGCTCATGCCACCGTCCCTTAGATGGTCTCGCTACCTCTCGCAGCGCACCGAAGTTCTTCACTCGCACGACGCGCTCCGGGATGCCCTACGTCGCTGTCGGCTTTTGCTCGTGCTTTGCATTCCTCGCATACATGACGCTTGGCGCCAGTTCCGGCATCGTCTTTTCCTGGCTCTCCAACTTCATCGCGACATCGGGACTGCTTACCTGGTTCGGCATTGGATTGACATACCTCCGATTCTCCAAGGGCTTGCGGGTGCAGGGTATCGATAGGAAGACGCTCCCATATGCGTCGCGACTTCAGCCCTTCGCAGCTTGGTACTCCGTGATCGGGACTACAGTGACGCTGTTCGTGCGTAGCACTACACCACTTTTTCTTTGGCTCGCAATTGATATGCGAGCCCAATAGTTCAGCGCTTGGGAAGTCTTCTTCAAAGGCAATTGGTCCACGGCCACCTTTGTGACTGACTACCTGCCGATTATGTTGTTCCCTGTGCTTTACGTCGGCGCCAGGCTCATCATGCGCGTACGCCCTGTCAGCCCAAGCGAGATGGACTTTGTCTCCAACGTTGCTGAATTCGATGCAATAACGTGAGTCTTTTTTGTATTCTTTGTCATCTTTTTGATTGATGCCATAAAAACAGGGAGGATGACCCGCCACCCAGGAACAAGTTGGAGGCGTTCTGGATGTGGCTCGTGCGTACCGCTATGTCTCCGGTCTCTGTTCTATTCTGCTCATTCATCACCGTTCGACTAGATGTGATTCGGAGCAAATCGTTGATGCGCTATCCATGTTCAGTACCTATGTCTGTATCAGACCACCTCGCCTTCTCTTTGACAAATCACACTTTGTCCTGAAACCCCCACTTTCACGACACTTGTCACTTGTGATTATATCTTACTCCAATGTTCCTGGGCTGCCTGTCCTCAACCATTTGAGTTCTGCTCAGCCTCGTCTTGACGCTAAGCTAGAAGGTGCTCTGGACCATCACACCCAGGCCGTATTTGTAAAGCCAGATTACTGGATTTTGCTGGCCAACACAGGGTAGCATAGCAAACCTCGATCTTGATAAATTCTACAATGACTCAGTCGGAACAGCTCGTCCACCGCATCTTGGCGGACATCCCGCTCAACAGCCTCGATTTGAAACATGTGCGAATCTGGTAGTCTGCGATACACATCAGTGTATGCTGCATCATACTCTTGCAAGGTTTGGTCACACAAAAACCTCGCCTCTCATGCGTACTTCTTCGCTTCTGCTGCGAGCGCAGCCAGTTCCTTGAAGTCGTTCACCACCAGGTCTACACCCCCCCCTTCTGCCTTGCTCCGCACGCTTTTTCTCAATTCCTCAGTACCTTCCGCAGGGCGCGGGACAAAGATTGTCTTGAACCCCGCCTGTGCGGCTCCTTCGAGATCCCAAGTGTGTGCAGCGACCATCGCGATACGTTCCGGTGGGACGTTCAGATGATACGATGCCGAAAAATATGCTTTTTTCGATCTATCCGACCGCCCGACGTCGAGCCTCAATCTCAGGTACTTGTTATTTATCGAAGCATTGAACTCAACGTACGCCTTAAACACCCCGAAGAATTCGGCGGATAAGATTCCATCCAATGGAAGCTGTTTATTCTTTGCCTGGCAGCACGCAGTGAATACAGTCCTGACCCGGAAACCACCCAAACCCAACTTACTAAATCCACGAGTAGCCTATAATTCCCGTTCGAAAAGGCAACGACTATCCCGGATTTGGCGAGTTCGGTGAGCCCTGCGACGGTGTCCTCGTACACTAGATGTGAGTTAGAAGACAAGTTGTGGAGCGACGAAGCAGCTTGCCATCTAAATCGTGCCAAGCCTGCACCAAATCATTCCGTGCGCGATCGTCCCAGATAGCGGCCAGGTGGGACCAGCGCTCTGATGTGAGTATCTGGTCGAGTATCTAAAGATATCAGGCAATAAGATCATGGCGCACATGTCAAGACCAGGGAATTGTCCGTGCGAGATAATGGAAGGGTCTCGGGCGAGTTGCATACCTGGCGATGGGCGACATCAATGTTGAGACTGCCTTGGCCGCCTGCGTTCACACCGAGACTGGAAACGATCCGTGAGCGAGACCCATCACTCGGTACCCATGCCTACTAGGCACGACTTACATGTGTGCATAATACCCTTGTCGCCACTCGTACGCAAAGTCGGCAGCGTTCTGGTCTACAGATCGTCACGCGATTGCGTGAGTTCCCCCAGGCATGGTGATATATGTCGCACGGCGCACGATATGTATATCCGAAACGCACCTTGGAGTGCCCCGTTGCTTTTGAGAGCGACTTGACGTTTTATCGCGGTGAACCAGTCGACGGTCGTCCCAAACACGTCAAACGTGTAGGCATCGATGTCGCGCAAAAGGGAGAGAGCGTTGGACATTCTCCGAGAGGTTTGCAAAGGTCAGTTTCGAAAACCTTTAGAGCGTCTATTTTGATTTTTTGAAAGATTCGCATTCCACCAGACTTTCAAGGTCACAAGACACTACACGTCTGTCTTTCCAGACTTGAAATTTTGTCAAATGCTCCCTTACTTGCCTAGTCCAAGGACGAGAAGAGTGAGAGTAATATACATAAAATTGGATGGTCAACTCGACAAGATCTCAACAATTCCGTGCTTCAGGCACCTGGAGGCTATTTGTCAGTCTGAATGTCCTGGAATAATATTGCTAAGAACGAGTGAAAGAAACTCACCAGACGAGTTAGCCACGATCAAATTCAATCTCCTCCTTGGCACAGAGACTTAGTGCGCTGAATTTGAATCTTAAAATTCTGATCGCGGCCGCCTGCTGTGACCGCAGCGAGTCTAAATGGGAGACGGCCTATCCGAGGCTATCCCCAACCTCAGCGCAGACATAAAAAAGAGAAGGAGCTGGAGTACCCTGATTCCGATATGTGGAGTTAGCTGAATATCTCTCTTGGCCGAAGCATCAGAAATGATTTACTGATTTTTTGCACCATACATGCTAGTTGTGCCACGAATTCCGAAGAAATGGGTATTGTCACCAACATCGATGACGGTAACCATCATGCAGAAACTTGTAAGCTGCGCCAACAAATTCGGATCCAAAGGGAGATTTAGGTCTCACTCCACTAGCCTCATACGAGCCGCAGCCAGGCCCAGCTGATATGATCACGGTGCCTGACGAAATTTGGGACAGTCTAGGAAACATCTGATGCCGATGGGGACAGGTTTGGGAGGTCGTCATTCTCAGCGAATCTACTACCTGTGGGTCGTTCATATTATCTCTTCATGTGCGGCTTGTGCTGTCTGACCACTGAGATACAGAGGCACGAGACTCGGCCGCCGAATGAGAAAAGTACAACCGCTTCTCACTCTGTTCCACATGGTCTGAGAGACGAGCGTGGTGGCGGTTGTCGCAGTCCAACTCGGGTAAGTCGTTTCACCGGCTCTCTAGTGCGTACCGGTGTAGTAATTATTGTAACTGCACAGGTGAACTGATAGCCCATGTGGATGGTTGGTTCCGTGGGCGTACCATTCTAATCGGGATAAAAACCTATTTATGCGCCCTTGGTCTCACACTGCTCCCTATTCTTTCATTATGGCCACTGATGAAGACGAGAAGAAACTCACCTACAAAGTCGACGCCAAGTTTGTCGAGGATCAAACTGAGCCTTTCGATGTTCATCGAACCCTCCATCGAAAGCTCAAGAACCGGCATGTTGCCATGATTAGGTACGTACCCTTTGCCTGACCTCCATCTGCTTTGGCTGACTCTCCGCTTAGTATTGCTAGCGTCATTGGCACCGGTCTCTTCCTCGGAACGGCAACGTCCCTCAAGGACGGTGGTCCCCTTGGTCTCCTTTTGGCTTACTTTTTCGTTGGAACGATATGTCTTTCCACCATGGTCTCTCTTTCCACTAGTTCCAGGCAGATTTTAACATCCTTTGTTGCAGCTTTGTCTCGGCGAAATGACGACTTTCTTACCTCTCCCCGGTGGATTCATCAAACTCGCTGAGCGATTCATCGATCCTGCCTTTGCTTTTGCAACTGGTTGGAATTATTGGTATGGATGGACGGTGTGTTTATTTCGATGTCGTGCCTAACGGACTCTCACGCACTAGTTGTAGATAACCTTACCTAGTGAGTGCCTTCAGTATGAGGACTCGTTGATACTAAACCTTTCCTAGCTGAATTGTCTGCCGCGGCCACTATCGTCAGTTTCTGGGACAAAACGACTAGCCCAGGCGTCTATATTACTGGGTGCTTGGTCGTTGCCATTGGAATCAATGTTCTTGGCGTTCGTAAGAACTTTTTCTATCTTATTTCCCCCTTTCCCCCTCACAATCTGCTAAAGGTGCATACGGAGAAACTGAGTTCTGGTTCAGGTCAATCGCCACATCAGAACACCACTAGTTTTCTGGCTGACGAACCTTCCAGCTCGATAAAGATCATCACAATAACAGGATTGATTATTCTCGGAATCATCGTCGACTTGGGAGGTAGTCCAAACCACGATCGCATCGGCTTCCGATACTGGAAAAATCCCGGTCCATTTACGGACTACTATGGGTTCACTGGCGCGAAAGGCCACTTCCTTGGCACCTGCAGCGTTGTTACACAAGCCGCTTTCTCGTACATTGGCACTGAAGCAGTAGCAGTTCGTCTTCCCGTCGGAGCCCTCTTCTTCCTTATTTGACCTATCATCAGATAGCAGCTGCGGAGGCAAAAAATCCCCGCCGGAATGTTCCAAAGGCAATCAAGAGAGTTTACTTTCGCATCTTGGTGTTTTACCTCGGCGGCGTGTTTATTATCGGTTTACTTGTCCCTTCCAACAACCCTCTGCTCGACCTCAACTCCAGCAATGCCTCTGCCTCACCGTTCGTCATTGCCATCAATACAGCTGGCATCAAAGTCTTGCCTTCGGTACGTTGGAGATTAGTGAGACTCGCTTTGTCTTACACGGTACTTTCCAGATTGTCAACGCTTGTTTGTTAACCTCTGCCTGGTCTGCTGGTTCAAGTGACCTCTATATCGCATCACGTAGTATATGTATGCTGCTCATCTATCTGGCGATCACACATCGCTGACGTCATCTCCTAGATGGTCTCGCTGTCTCTCGCAGCGCCCCGAAATTCTTCAGTCGTACGACGCGTTCGGGGATGCCTTACGTTGCTGTCGGCTTCTGCTCCTGCTTTGCATTCCTCGCATACATGACGCTTGGCACTAGTTCTGGCATCGTCTTCTCCTGGCTTTCCAACTTTTCCGCGACATCAGGACTGGTCACCTGGTTCGGCATTGGATTGACATACCTCCGATTCTCGAAGGGATTGAGGGCGCAGGGTATTGACAGAAAGACGCTCCCATATGCGCCACGCCTTCAACCCTTTGCAGCGTGGTACTGTGTGATTGGGACCACGGTGACGCTCTTCGTGCGTAGTACTACACCACTTTTTGGCTCGCAATTGATATGCGAACCCAACAGTTTAGCGCTTGGCCAGTCTTCCTCAAGGGAAACTGGTCCACGGCCACCTTCGTGACCGACTACCTGCCGATTATGTTGTTCCCTGTGCTTTACGTCGGTG
>JBBPSB010000492.1:0-17083 GCA_038093375.1 Xerocomus brunneocitrinus
GGCTCTCGTCGTAGTGGGGCCCCTGCTCACAAGCCGCCTCAACCGCTCGCGCCTGGAATGCAGCTCAGCGTTGACTGAAGAATGAAGATGAGCTGAAAGAAGGCTGACCTTTCCCTTGGCTTTGTCGATGCTCGTAGGACGACCTTTCTCAGCCAGATTTGGTGTCGCCTTGCTACTGCACAAATCGACTGCAGCAACAGATATACTAGGGCTCCACGCTTGTGTAGTAGCTGAAGGAGTAAGGGAGTTGGGAGTAGGGGTACCCCAGTTGGCAGGGCGCGGCGAAGGATCCACTGGTGAGGAAGCATCACCGCCTACGCTGCGATAAGAAGTAGCGGCCTGCGTAGGCTGATGCTGGGCCAGGCTGACTATCGAATTCGGAGCAAAGCCAGCTGCTCCCAGCTTGCTCATGAGGACATCGCCGACCAGGTCGGCCATCTTGAGGGCCAGCGCATTGAAATCAAACGAGTTTGTAGACCTTTCCTTAATCCGAATGACCCGCACAGGCTCTGGAGGTGGGTGGGGTCCCAGCCCAAGCAAGCTAGACCACTCTTCGGAAAGCCAGCGATGCTGAGATAGGATGTTGTTGGAAAGCCTAGGCAGCGCGCCGTGCACGACGGCGTAGTGGGATGCATCCACTTCAGTGCTGTGATCAGCAGACTCTGCCAGAAGGTCATCGGTGGATGGAAAAGTTTCATTTGGTGAGATAAACTCATGGCCAATGGTGATCATGCCCTGGCGGAACTCGCCTGCCCCCCACCCGCAGCCAAACTGCTGCTGGTTTCTTTTCTGCAGCCAGTTGTAGAAATGATCCGGCTTGATCCTCTCTCCCTGCTTGACGCAAAGATACCTGACCAAGGCGCGTCAGAAACCCACTTGGGAGGAGCCAAAAAAAACCATGAATACATACGTGCGGTAGCACCAGCGCGCCTCCGGGCCATCGACGACACCAGCCAGAATTGCTTGGGCTTCTCTGAAACCACTGCCCAGCAGCACCAAGAGAATCTCTGCAAGGGCAGCTGACAAAAAGGCAGGGATGCAGCTATCCTTCCCCTTGGCATTCGTCGTCTTGCTGTACCTATTGATTACCATGCATTCTCTGCCCTGAAACATAAAGTTTCGCGCGCGATCTGCATTCCGTATCTGTAGCTGCAAGAACTGAGTCACTCTTGTAGACAGTTGAAGGCCGACGTAAAGCGCGTGGATGAAATGACCCCAGACAGCATCAGCGCGGTCCAGGAATTTCCGGATGGCCAGTTTGTTCCAAATCCACGCTCCTTCCGGGTTCAACACCCCAAGTTTGTGTCTTTCAATCGCTGACAGAAAGAAGTCGTGCTTCCTCTGTCGAAAAGGGTCCTCCTCGAGAAAGCAATAGCCTCTTTGCGAGTTGCTGAGGTTCTCGACGATGGGTTCGCCATGCGGAGTCGGCCAGGTAGCATCACCGCTCAGAGTGATGAAGGAGTCTTTCACCTCTCCCACCAGGTCCTCCATGCCTGAACGAAGGCGCTCCAGCTGAAGAGTTTTCCCATGGATCGATATCCAGGCATACCCGGGATCAACAAATACATCTGGGTCTTTCTGCTGACCATATGCAAGGAATGATGCGAACTGCTGCAGCTCCCAAACCATGTTAAACGTCGTGGGCTTTCCCAAACAGAGTACTTCGTCATACAGCCTCCCGATGCATCTAACGCACAGAATGAAGGTAAAACAACCAGGAAGAAACTGGAAGCAAACTTACCCAATGGTATCCTCCTCCGAGCAGCAAATGCCTTCATACAGAACAGTCAAGCGACAGAAGTATTTTAATTTTGCCAACAATGGGGTGAGGTCGGACGCTTGGATGAAGGACCCGTCGTAGCGTAGCGCCATCAGCCAGATGAAGCGCTGTATGGGATTCCCCCAGTCTGTTTGATCTCTTGGTTTTGGAGTGTGGACAAGCGACCAACAAAATTCTTGATAGGCAGTCACGGCTCCAAGCAGCGTGCTCTCGGTATTTTCCGCGGCATCGGTCTCCAGGTTGTCTATCAAGGCTTCCAAGCTAGACCTTTGCAGCTCTGTAAAAATAAAATCAAGGCGTAGCTCGTGGCCTTTTGTTTTTCGGATCATCGCCCTGACCATCTGCACGAACAAAGCACCATATGAATAATTCTCTTGCGATAGCATCCTGAAATATGTTGACCTGAGTGTTGTTCGCGAATGAGTCAAAGCAGCTTCACAGATGCCAGATTGAAGACCTACTGATCTGGGCTGAGCTTCGCACCATTCACTAGCACCTTTGCCAGTGTAAAACGTTGCCAATGGCGCTCTAGCTGCGTTTTTGCCATCTCATGGTGAAGCTTCACCACTTTTTCCAGAGAGATGAAAACCCCCCCGTGCTCGTGTTCAGTGTGCTTTTCCTTGATGGCTTGCGCCTGCTTTCTCTGCACGACATCCTCTCGAATCTGCGGCAAAAAGAGGTCCCACAGAGTGATCTTCAAAAGCGGGGGTCGGTCGCGATCAGATTGTTGAGTAACGACCTCGTCAGTGTTGGAATTTGGCAAAAATTCACGCCTCAGATATGCACGGACATCGACGTCAGACGATGGTGTGAGCGTGTCATCCACTTCGAAATATGTGTGACCAACGCCTCGAAATAGAACCTGGACAACGGATGAACGATACAGCGCGTTGGTCGTTAGCCCTCTTCCGTGCTTCTCTCGGCCGTGCTTCAGCATTGTCTGCAGGTCACAAACACTATAGCTGCAGTTGACAGAGGCGCTACACGTCAGACCCGATATTGGCGGGGCGATGGCCTGCACCGGCGGCCCCCCAGGCTTTGGAGTGGGAACCTCCTCTGGCCTAGCGTAGATCTTGTGCTGAGAGCACATTTCCTGCAGCTCCACCTTATCTTTCTTTGCCATTTTGTGACCATGAACCGCCGACAGGTGGCCAAACACCGTCATGGAGGTGAGACCTACCTCGCATTCGCGGCAGATGAACACGAGGAGCTGGCGATGAACGAATAGTCCCAGACGATCAAGAACCACGCCCCCAACGAGGTAGTTTACCTGCGGCGCTAATTCTACGTCGCTCTTGAAGGCGGAGTCGTCTAATTTTTTCCACCAGTCAACAAGCAGACCCTTTCTCAGAAACTGCCGAACTACTCACCAACTTTTTCCACATCAGAACCACCGCTTGAAGCGCCAGCCCCCTGCACTTTTTCAGACGCTGCTGCAAGGGATGGGTTTTAAGGGCACTGGCGACTGCGGTGCATAGGCAGCTACAACTCACCTGGCATTGTCTGGTTAGTCTGAGCGACCCCATGGACCGCACGAGAAGCAGTAGAGGTATTGTCAAACCCTTTAGACCGCCACAGGTGGTGTGAGCTTCGTCGATAGAGCAGAAAGATACTTCGAGCTTACCTTCCAACCCACCCAGGCCTGCATGCAGCACGCAAGCTGCACCCTGCCCAAAAACGGCTTCAGGGCGATCCATCGCCTCAACATCCTCCATATTTCCGGAGGAGGAAACTCGGAGTCCAAGCACTGCTTGTGCAAGAGGTCATCAATGAGGGATCAGATGAGGCCCAAGGTAGACGGAGCGTACTGTCTGTGCCTCTTCGGAGTGCTTCATTGTCATCTGGGGCAGGCGCGTTATCTGCAGCTTCGAAATCAGCGCCATGCGCCTTTCTGAGGTGTGTTTGAAAGTCGTCCCGGTTAATATACGCCTTGGAGCAAGCGTCGAACGGACACTCCAGGCGACCTTTAGTGTTGTGGACAATTCTGTACACCCTGCCGTCCATGCTGAACGAAGGGGGAAGCGTATGCCGGTTATAGCGGTGGCGACGAAGGCTCGTCTTGCTGGGAAACGACTCAGAGCAGCTTTCGCAGGGCAAGAGTGAAGATGGTGGCATGTCAACACGGAGGCGTAGAACTCACCTTTTGTATGCACCGTTGAAACGGTGCACCCGAGGTCACCGGTCACCGACCGATCTGACCTGCGGAGGCCACAGGGTGCGGAATTCAAAAATGAATGCCATAACGAGCGGGAAAGCCTGCGCCAATGACTTTGCCGAGGCTCCTGTTTACCGCAGAGCCAAGCAAGGCTGCACGCGAAGAGGCTGCAAGAAGGTGCAGACATTCGAACGAAGGGATCTTGATTTGGTGGAAAACATGGGTAGTTTTTCCCTGCAGCAGCCCAGGGGGCAGACAAAAAAGGAGGACATTCAGAGCGCCGTGGTGCGGTAGTGATGGATCGGTGTGTAAAAGAAGTCGGGACTGCGTGAAATGGCTCCGTACATCGAAGGCGTGAGTTTTAGGTTAGATGGCCCTGGCCCAATGAAATCGGTCCTCAGCGCTCAGCGCGCCGTGGGACAAATTGCAGAAACATAGCATGCCCAAATACGGTGTGCCGCCGCCGCCGCCTAACCTACTATACCGCCGTGCTCGAGCGCACTGCGACGACATAGTGGAATGTTTTGTTGCATGGTGTCTCGCGCTTGGCTGTACATGGAGTAATATGGTCGTATGGTAAACGGCATCTGCTGTGTATTGTCGTACGTCGAATGATGCAACCCGGTCAAGGTGCGGCGTAGCTGCAGTCCATAAACATCCTCCCCAAACTCCCAGTTGCCATTATCGCCGTCCTCATGACCATCCGAGTCATCGTTGACATCGACGGCATCTGCGTACATGGTGGCTGTCCAAGAACAGCTTCGAACGGGTCCACCTCACAGACCTAAACAATGTCAGGGAAGAAGTGAATGAAAATCAGAGAGGATGACGCACTGCCCATGTTTCTTAGCTGCTCCAAGCCTCTTGTGCATATGCTTGCTGTGCCTGTGAAAGGTCCCAGTCAGTTGCAAGTGCCTGCTTGAAGCAGTCACGCCGTGCTTGCTAGTCCATGGCGGTCGCCCTCGGACGAACACGTTTGCCATGGAGAACAGACACACGAGGCATGCTAAAAGAGCGGGGGAGGAAGGGGAGAGGTGAGGGCGATATGGCCCTCACCGTGGGCGGTAATGGCGAAGACTCCGACGGCGTGAAAATCAAGAATTATCGCATCTTTTTTTGGTTGCGACGGCACGTCCTGGCTATCGCACACGTCCACTACGTCCGATACGTCCGAAAGAAAGCCATTCATTTGAGACATTGCGAAAACTGGGGGGAATTTTGTGATGGACGGACGACAGTTGGGCACGACCCAACGTGGGAGAAAAGACGGATGTTACATCAGCTGCTTAGATAATTCCCCCCCCCCCAAAAACCTGAACCCTAAAGGGTCCAGGAATATGAGTTCTCACAGACGTATATTTTCTCCCACCAAAATGCTCTGCTTAGGGATTGATGGGTCAGACCGGTGAAGTGATGGGGGTGTTGATGCGGCCTCCCCTGGTTAGCTCCCCCCCATTTGCTGATCTGCTTACCCTTATCAACTCAACGCGTGGGCCCAAATCGGACAGATTTGGCCTCTTGGTTCAACAACGGCGACCAGTGGAGGCCTAGTGAGTAGTCTCAGCGCAATACTGCCGACGCTTTCCTGAATATCTGATGCAGAGTTTCAACGGCGATGCGCAAAGAGCCTAGAAAAGCTCGCCGACGTTGCTTTGGGCTCTCAGAACTACGATGGTGCTGACAGACTACTCGACCATCCTGTCACTCTATCCACCACATCGTACTCACACTTATCAAACGAGCTATGATGGGATCATGGGCAGACGCTTTGAAGGACGCAGACGAGGTAAGCTTTATCTCAGCAACGCAGTCATTGGTAACGTAGCTTAAAGGCGATCAAACTCGACCCATCATCTCATCGAGGCTATGAAGGGAGGCATGCGACTCTGCACGGGGCGAAACGTCACGCAGAAGCCCTGTCTGCAGTAAAAGCAGTTCTTTGACGGTTGTGTTGAGATCCACTGATGGAACAACAACCAGAAATGATGGGGTGAGCTGCTTCGTGGTTATCAACGACTTGGATCCGGACAGCTCAGGTCTGATCGTCGGCGCTGGCAGCTGGATAACTGGTACTCTCAGAATCGCAGGTTTCCAATTGCCGCTCGGTCTGTGGCCTGGGCCAGCAACAACGTGCAACTCTCTGCCTTGTCTCGTGATGGAAACATCCACTGTCTTGACGTGTCCAGTGGGAGGATGCTCTCTAAGTGGATGGTTCACAGTAACGACGAACTCAAATGCATCTCCCTGTCTAGCGATGACACATTCATTGCAGCCAGTGTGAGTTCATCGATTTCGTTCTGGGACACTTCTACACACCAGCGAATTGGCTTCGTCATTCGCCGTCCTCATTCGGTCAAGTCCGTAGCCATCTCCCCAAACTACGACCTTGTGATAGCTGGAAGCTCCAAAATCACATTGGGAGACCTACGTAGTGTCCTTTCTGCTCCTTACATCAACGATTAGGTAGGTGGATCTTCCTTTCCTTGAGTTGCGTCCCTTCAATCCACTTTGTTGATTGCCACAGAAACAGGTCTTCTAAAGGTCTGAAACACACATTAAAGAGACAATCCCCGAGCTCCGTGACCAGTTCGCCGTCGACCAGCGTACAACCAAACAGAAGAAAGACCGCTTACATACGACCATCGAGTCGCTACGTGAAGATCCTGCGGCACGGAACACCAAGTCAAGTGCGTTTCGTATCAATCCCAACTCCAGCTTGCCTGATCATTTTCAGTTATCAAGGTTCTTCAGTGGATCTTGAGAAAACTGTCGCAGGTGAAAGTGAAAGCTCGAGAAGGATCAAGCGGAAGCCGATCAAAATCGTTGTTCAAAAGGCGATATCGTCCGTTGCATTCCTCGCTGGTGGACAATACTTCATCAGCGGCGACGAGAACGGGAAGATTCGATGTTGGCGTACGGAGGATGGGAAAGAGATGAAGGCACCCATCGAAGCCGGTGACGTGGTGTCCGACGTTGCAGTCTCACAAGACGGAAAGTGGATTGTGGCCGGGATGGAAAGTGGTCAAATCATCGTGTGGGGTGTAAAGAGTCGCAAAAAAGTGAACAAGTTCACAGCACACGGGTATCCAATCAACCCGCTGGACATATCACCGGACGGGAAGAAAATCGTCACATGTGATGAAACGACTGCCAAAGTTTTACCAGTCACGCGTCACGGGTGGACGACGGCTATTCTGCTGGCAGCTTTGCGATTTTCACACGGTCAAGTTTTCGCCTGACGGCCGCCTCATCGCTATTGGCGCAGATAGTGGGTGTGGGGACGAGTCAATTCCCTTTCTTCGCATCTACCGCAGTTGGCATGCCGCTTCCTCGGCAAGGGTCGAATTTCTCTTGGGTCTGTTGCCTGGGCCAGTAACAGCAAGCAACTCTTTGCGTTGTCTTCCGCCAGCGACATCTACCATTTTGATGCGTACTCCCGAATGACGCTCTCTAAAAGGTCGATTCGCAGTGATGAGATCCCCACGTGTATCTCTCTCTCAAGCGCTGGCTCGTTAATCGCCGATTCGCAGCCAGTGCAAACTCATGCGTCTCGTTCTGGGATACTCGCACGCACCAGCAAATTGGTGCCATCTTTCACCATCCTGGTTCTGCGGACTGCATGGCCATCTCCCCGAACTACGATCTTGTGATTGCTGGGGGTTCCGATATCTGTCTACTTTGTTGACCACAACGATTGAAAGCACTACGACACACATTGAAGATACGATTGTTAAGGTCTTCCAGCCCGCCGCCTCCCAACGCACGGCCAAACATAAGGAAGATGGCTTGTATAAGACCATCGGGTCACTGCATGAAGATATTGCAGCACAGAACACCAAGTCTAGTGCGTTATTTATCAATCTTGACTCCAGCCATCAGGTGACAACTTGACCATGGATAAGAACTTGAGGTTGTGTTGCGCGGTCACAGCCTATGATATCGACCGATGTAAAATCTCGCAAATGTCAGAATGACGATCAAAAATAATCAAAGAATTTTAGACGTCTTTCGTGCACATTCAGCGTGCGTGCAAAGCGACAGCGTCTGGGGAATAACCTCAAGCCGTTCTCCAAGAGTGCGCGCATGATAGTGGAGATACGGGGTAACAAGGTTGGGAAGAACACCCTTCCAGCGTGTATAAGCGCGTTCGGTCGATGCGTTAGGCTGGGTTTGCCATTTCTTTGTGGGCGGTTCGGCAGGTTGAGGCTTATCTCCATTGGTATCAGCGGTAAAGTCGATGACTTCGACATCATCCGGCGGGGGAGCCTGGAGAAACATGGAGTCATCCTCTTCGGTGGCAGTTGTGATATCAGGATGGCGGGGAATATTGAGGGATGGAGCCTCCTGTCCGGGTTGCTTATTTTCGAGGAGATCCCTCAGCTGAGCGAGGTATCGATCATGTTGCTCACGCTGAACAGGAAGTGGGACTATGGTCTGCGTCTTTCACTGGTCTCGGGGTCGCTTTGCCAGACTGGAAAAAGGCCGACCCAGTCCAGACGTCGACGACTGTGAGCTGCGTGTAATAGCCCGTGGAGACATGCAGCAGAAATGGAAGAGAGGAAGCATGTGAACGACATACCATGGTTAGCTCGGAGAAACATTGAAGCTAAGGAAATTGGAGTTGCAGGAGGTTCAGAAGTACCCGTGAGGCAGGGTCCTTCCTGGAAGACATCAAAGGAAGCTCTCCGGGAGTATGGGAGGAGACGAGAATGGACGCGAGGGGTCTGGGTGGATGGAACGGTGTTCACGGGGAGTTCCAAATCCGTGCGCACTGGGAGTGCGCGGGTGATCCCAGAGATACGGGAAGGTGTATCTATTCTTAGAACATCACAATTCGGGAGGTACGTCCGGCTCAACACGAAATACCGGCGCAAAAGGGCTCTATTGGTACCGATATTGTGGTGCCCTAGGTGTAAAATCCCCGGTACACTACGGCAGACCAAACCTTTCATGGTTATATCCTGTTCAGCTTCAGCCCCATCCCGATCGTCTGCCTCAACAACACCTCCACTCTCTCCCTCTCATCCGAAATCCCTCTCATCTCCTCCCACCGCAGCATTCTCTGCCCATAGATCACATGCAAGCTCTCAAGGCTACCCAGCGCCACCTCGAGCGCCCTCTTCAGCTCGCCCTCTCTCTCGGACGAGGGCGTGTCCGAGCCATCGCCACCGGACAACTCAGCGGGAGGAGTGCAAGACCGAGGGCACATGCGAGTGCGTGGTTTGCCGCCGTGATGCGATATTTTTGAACGCTGCTCGCATCTGCAACATCGTGGGCGACTTGGTGAGCCGGTCGTGTCGCACCAAGCGCGAGGTCAGTGTTTTGCTGAAAGCGATGGCGCCGCAAGGAGCACCATCGTCGTATCCGTCTCACATTCCAATGCTTGGAACTAGCGAGTCCGTCTGTCAGCCAACCCTGCGGAAAAAGAAAAAGAAAAGATGACTGACTGCTTGTTGGAGCGCATCCCATCGCGCATCCCACTTTCGTCGCCACTTGTCCATGTTTGCGGTCAACGTTGGATGATACTCGAGCTCCAGCAACTCGTCCTTCTCCCTTTTCGTCAACCCACTCCACACAATCCCCATCCCCGTTCACTCAAGCTGGCTCCTTGTGCACTTCATATCCCTCGCCCGCCGTCTCCTCCCCAGAGGAATACGGCCCTGAACTAGTGTCTCTTGGTTGCGTGCTCTCTACGTACAGTGGTGGCTTAAGTGCCTTTTCTTTCCTTCCTGACGCAGGCGTACGCAGATTAAACGACTTTTGGCGTTGCTTCAGGCCCCTGCCGCGGCTGTGGAAATGGGTAGGCTGACGGGTTGATGACTCGGCGAGGACTGCAAACTCATCAAATTGAACTGGCGACCGCCAAATGCGCGCAAGGCTTGGAGGAACACCCACGGGTTGTAGGTCCCGCCCGGGAACGGCGTTGAAGAGGGAGAGAAGGTGGAATCGCTCGTGGCTGCATTGTTATTGAGCACATACATTTGCATCTGGAGCGCAAGCTGCTCTTCGATGATGTTCAGATTGTAGTTGGTAGATGGGATGGGGCGGTTGGAACGGCAGCCTCGGCAGGTACAGCATGTGGACGATGAATGTGGCCGAAGGGATAAGGGTAGGGAGAGCCGACTGGGGGAGCGGGACTGGGTTGGATGCTGGACACAAACGGGGAAGGGGACGGCGCGGCAGTCTGGCTATGTGGTGTAGGTGGAATGGGAGCATCGGGGCGCGCAGACTGTAAGTATATTTGGAGGTATGCGGCAGCTGGATCGTCGTAATACTGGTCCCCTTGCTGGATTTGTGTCTGAAGTGGATGTGGCCGAGCATGTTGTGGATTCGGGTTCGGGAGTTGTTCTGCGCCACGATTATCGTTGAAAGAGCAGCTTTGTTGACGTCGTGCTGTGTCTTCAGAGGTTCCATATGTCTGTTCAGCATTCACGTGCATGGAAAGTGTTGGTAACTCACGGGTCTCTTCAGATGGTCTGGCTGGGGGGTTTGAATTGACGACGGCGTCGACGCTATGGAGGCTAGGCTGGTCAGTAGAGCCACTTCGGTGGTGTTTTGTGAGACTCGTGAGACAATTGTTGGGATGAGAGGACACGTAGTGGCGAGCGGGATAAATTTCGGGGAGGGCGACGCTTGGTGAGCGCGGGGTGTAGCTTGCTGAATCGCCATCGCGATACATCGTCGCTACCAGGCCGCATATAATTGGTCTCTGGCTCGACCAGGGTGTCGTCGTCGTTCTCATGCGAGGTATTCCCACCATAATCATACTGGAGAAGGCCGGTGTTATCCTTCAAGGATGCGACAATGTCATCATCTTTCTCCTAGACAGGGAGAGACTTGTCAGGCGAGCAGGTTTTCATCGCTTGGATGAGAGGAGTCTGGCCAGCAGGTTTGCCGGCTGCAAGTGGTGTTGTGCAGGTGATCTTGATTGCATTGGAAGACCTGCGAGAGGCTGGTGAGGGGGAGGTATGGGGGTGAGAAGCGGTAGAAGATTGATAAGACTCGTGCTTTAGGGAGATGTAGTCTCCCTGGGCGCCACTTTCGCCGGAAGAACCTTGGGGTGTGTAATGAGGCGGTGATAAGCGATCCGGAGATTGGCCTCGTGACTGTGGATGCACCTGAGGAGAGTGGGACGAGGGGTTTCCAGGGCTAGCTGGGAGAGGACGGTTGCGAGGCTGAAAGCTGTCGTTCAGCTGAGGTTCACGGTCGCGCTCGTTGATGCCCACTGGTCTCCTTCCCCGCCACGCCTCAATCCATTCTGTGACCAATCCCTTCAGATCGTAGACGCCTCCCTCATCCGTCAACTGACCGCCACCGTCTTGCCCACAGATTTCCACCTCGTCCGCACTGGCCCTCACAGAATGCCAACTTATGGCTCGGGTTGCGTTCATCTGGGTCGCTCGCATAAAAACACTTTCAGCCAATCGTGCCGCGGAGGGGGCTTGGAGTCAAGATGCACTGACTCGAGTGCGGCAAGGACAGAGGAGCAGTTGGGTTGAGCACGTGATACATGGGGCAATCGGCCAACGTTGCGGGAAGGTTCACGAGCTCGACGATAATTTTAGCAGCGTAGTTGACAAGTAGCTGCGAGACCTACTCGTCGAGCTGTGGAGGAAGCACACTGCAGGTACAGATCCATCGGGTTAGATGGGATGAACAGATGAATGGCTTGAAACAGACCTTGATGGTGAGAGGAACTTCCTCAGACTTGTTCCAGATCCCGTTCGTCGTATCGCCTGCGAGCTGACCGATATCTGCTAAGATCCATAAGATGTAGATTTGACAGTGCTTCTCCGTGATCTGTTTGGGTTAAAAGCGTCCATCTTAGTTTCAATGAGTGCAAGCTGCTCGTCATGTCTTCGAATCACGCCTAAAATTTGCTCCAGCATGATGCTCTCTTCATCTACACTGTCAGTCCTTTTCCTCTTAATCCAACAAAACATACCTTCTTAGCTCCTCAGCCCCCATCTTAACTCCAAATGTGTCCAACGAGCTGGTACTTGACAGTCTCCATTTGAGTTCTTGCAGATTCAGCATCGGCCGATCATGTAACAATGAATGGTTGACTCACCAGTTTCCAAGACACCCATGGACTCTTTGTTGTGATATTGTTTAGAATACTGGAGAGTTCGAGATCAGTATCTATAAGGGAGGAAACATATATATGCGCACCGGAGAATTCTAAGGGTTGCACTGGTCACCGCAAATAAAAGTGAGCCGGCAGCGCACGCTCAATAGAGAGAATGACCGAGAGGGATCCCTGCAGATTCCGGAAGCGCGGCGGCTTGTGACATGTGACAGTGGAATCTGTTTGTTGGAGCACGAAGAAAGCGCGAGAGGACGAGAACTCAGACCAGGCGATGATAGTGGGGGTTTTAGTCTTAGTTAGAACTGTAGTCCCCTAAAGTACAGGTCGTCTTATAAGCATTGAACGGGTGAGGCTGAGTGTAGCTTGTCCGTGTTTGGTCCCAATGGATTGAACGCTCGCATTCCAACACTCCCCCCCCTCAAGCCTAGCGGAGGCCGAGACTTTCGGAGTGCTTTACGTGCGTATTTGGACTGAAGCCTCTGGCTGCTAACCGGGCTTTGTACTTAGGGCCACATCTTTGTCAAATTTTGCGTGAACACCCGTTTATTTGCGACGGGGTTTCTCTCGTCAGGCGCGTCTGCAAGTTCCCCAGTACCCAATCGTTTAAGGGTATCAAATTTTGTCTGAATGGCTTTCTCCCATTCAGGCCACTCAGGTGAGTTCATCGCCTCTCTGAGTGTTTTTGGATCTTTATGACTGATATGCATCTGATTAATCGCAGCATCTGTAGCAGCGACTTTCGACATCGAGCCCTTCGTCTCCGTCTGGATTGGGCACCAGATCAGGTATGTCATCGTTGTACTGTGGTCTCCTTTCCGTTGTTCGGATTTGTCTAGGGACTCGTCGTCGCGATCCGTTTGTTTCATTTGGGCATGATCCTGGGCGGATTTCCCGGGTGGGAGTTTGCCATTTCCCGTTTCCTCCCCCTCAAACCGGCGTACGGGCGCGTCTTTCGCTGAGAGTATTTCATGTTCCAGTGGTAACTTGCGACATTAGGTCGTGGCGATCTGACTGGTGATCGTCATGATCAGGGTGGCAGGCACGAGGCCAGGTACGTTGTTATGGTCATCTGGTCCTTCATTGACTCTGACGCTTATTGGTTCGTTGTTCGGACTCGTTTAGGGACTTATCGGCACCATTGCGGTCCGCTCTTTTTGTACCTGCTTTATACTGGGTGGAGGTTTGGTTCCTGTGACCTCCCCCTCAAACCGGCGCGGGTTGTGGTCGCCATTTGGCGGCCATATTTGATTGCTTTATGGCCATTGTCATAGCCCACGAGTGTATTGGTAAGTGAGGCAATGGGGTGGAAACCAAACATTCACAGTCATATAGCTGATGCAAATTGCGTCTGGTGTAAGTTATCTCCACGACATGAAGCCCTTTGTGGTCCACGGAGACCTCAGAGGCGTACGCCTCTTCCACGAAAGCGGTACTGCGGGCCTGACGCTACTCCTCGACCAACATTCTCATTGAGCTCTCGACGGTCGTTGAGGAACTCTCGTTCACGGAAGCCACCTTGCGCGCTGCTCGATTGGCCACGTCCTTGTTAGCAGGATCGACGCGCTGGATGGCACCCGAGCTCATCCTCTCTCGTCGAAGATGACGATGTCCCATATCCTGTGACGCGCGAGAGCGATGTGCTCTCGTATGCCTGCGTCTGTCTCGAGGTGCACGCCTACTTTCCTTTATGAACGTCGTAAAAAAAAGCTTGGGTGCGTTCCATAGGTGGCAATGATCGACTTGCCCCACCCACATCCGTGACGATGGACATCTTGCGCGGCCCTGGCGCGGCGCACCGCCCATACCCGGAATGCAGTTGACAGATCTCCAAGAGAAGTAGTAGGCTGTTGAGCGGAATTTCCGAGGTCGGACCGTAGGTTATTTCACGCCCAGATACCAGTACAGTACAACATCAAAATAGTATGGTATAAAACTCTATCAATCCTGTCATGCGTGTGGCACAAGGTGAATACAACGTAGTACGTTTACGTTGTCAAGACCTGAGTAAACCGATGGCCGTACTGCTCTGCCATCTCTCCGAAAACCATATCTGCCACTGCCCACATCCATTCTACCTTGGGATCCCGAGCGCACCACTGTTCTTGCTAGAGAAAGACGGCGCGGAAGCAGCTTCGGGGTAGCGGCTGCGTGGGGGATGCCTGCGGCTTTGACTGGGGTGGGTTCGGGTAAAGTCTTGGTGCGTTTTATGCCAAGGGCGAGGAGGACCGTTCCGGTGATGTGAGTGTCGAGACCCAAGACATGAATGGGAACACCAAGGGACTTGCTGGATGAAACGAAGTGTGGAATGATAGCCAACGTATGTGCCAAGACATACCAAGTAATCTCATAGCCTTTAAACCCTCTTGCCAGTTGGGACCACCACAACGAGCGTAGACCTTGATCTAAGAGGGAAAGAGTTGATATCAAGTCACCATTGAATGTGTTACAATAGGTGTACACCGTATGCAATCAAGCCAGCCTTGGCACCCTCCAGCGCCTTGATGATACCCTTGAAGGTAGCAGCAATACCTCCTCCAATGATAAGAACCTTGCCCTCAGGACGGGGAGTTTGTGCGTATGATCAAGTCAACTAGGAGGAGCGTACAAAAGTGAGCGTTGCCATGTAAGAATAAACTTACGGATCGACTTCACATACTCGTGGGTTTGACCCTCTGACGGAGCACCACTGTACTCGCTGTAATTGCCACACTCATGTATGAACCTGGCAGACGCGATGGCGTCAGCGTACACGACAGATGTGTAACCACGGCCCAGATGCGACCATTGGCGTTCAAGATGGTAAGTTTGAGTGATGCACCCGTGGAAGCGTCCAATTTCTGAATATATGCTATCAAAAAAAGCTTAGAATTGTAAAGGTCAGCATCGATGAACGCGATGCTTGCCTACCTCTTTTGTGAGATCCCTTCCGAAAGGAGCAAGCCGGACCATGGGCGGACCACGATCAGTACTGACTTTGGAACCCTTGAAAACCTGCAGTGATATCGAGGTAGTGGATGCTGCCATCATCGAGAACGATGAGAGGGTTGAGCTCAAGGTGTGCAAAGTGAAGATCCGCCTAATGATGAAGTCTGTCACTTGCGCTTTCCTAGAAGGAAGAACAACGGGAAACGCGACATTAGCGTGGATAAGGAAGAGCGTTGTGTCATCAGGAGCTTCTAAACGGGATGTGTTGGCGTCAACGCACCCGTGGGCGAGAGGAGGATGGTGTGTTTGGAAAAGTGGGAGGAAATGATGCGTTGGGGGTGGGGCAACAAAGGCTATTTGATGAACGCTGTCGATGTCATCCCGTCCTCTAACATATGGGCAAGAGTGTCAACCTTTAAGGTGAAAAATCAGCACGCAAGGATACGCACCGAACTCGAACATGGCCTGGGGCGCTAACATCTCTTGGCACGTCCTGGGGACTGTTCGTTGCGCTCTCGAGGCGCAGCTTCAGTATTACACCCCCTGTTTGTGTTCGTATGTGAGGGTAATGTGGGGTGAAGGCGAGATGAGGGTAACGGAAGGGCCCGCAAGGGCGACGGCGAAACTGGCACAGGTCACGAAAGTGTGACTGTACCCGTACTGCGAACAACCTAGGTCTTTCATTTCGGCTCTCCGGCATGATTCCTGCCCTGGTGGACCCGACCTCCATAGGGGACTCAACCTCTGTAGCTGATGCCCCCTCTTACTCACACCGTAAAACTAGGCGGGGCAATCGGAATCTCCATACCAAGAAAGCAAGATCAGCAGTTTTTTTAGCTTCTGGTCCACCCCAAAGGCAATTTTCCCCCTGTAACTTTTTTCCATGTTTTTAGAAGTTGTATTTCTGACCTGTAAACTATAGATACCATTCCCATCTTGTCTTACCCAGAGGAGTTCCTCCACTGCCGTCCCAACAGTGATGCTGTTCGGCAAAGGGTTAAAAAGGACTTCTCTGATTCTTTGGTCACACTTCCAACACATGGCCATCTAGCAGCCACAGTAACCCCTGAGGCTCTTCAGGCCCTCAATTGGAGTGTGCCCAACCATATCTTTATGCGTGTTGACCACGTATTCAATCAGAGGGTTGAAAATTGTCTCTTGTATGCCTGGAATGAGTTGCAGGCCATGAAACCTATTCATTACCTAAGCAACAATGGCCATCGCTCTGAAACAGAAGCCTTTCACTTTGGTATCTGGGAAAGATACAAGACAACACCAGCTCTCACCCGAGAAACTTCCCAACAGTCACCACAAGTCTCAAAGAAGGTGGACCAATTGTTGAATATCATTCAACAATTCATCTGTCCTAAGGTGATTAGTATATTGAGAAGACATTGGCCATCCTCTGCTGAGTTGATGGATCTGTAAGTACTTGATCATTTATATTCTCATGGATACTAAAATATATTATACTATAGTGGACAGGAACGAATTCATCATCATCTTAGTGATCAAATTGAAGCCCGCTCTGCTCTCAATTTTGGTTCCTCATTTCATTGTCTTGCAGTGAAAAATGGTGGAGCAGGTGAGATTCACATTGATTGGCATGATGATGCCAGAGTACCCGCTGTGATTTTTGCAGTAGGTAATTGGACTGGTGGTTCCTTTCGAATTCCACAATTAGGTGTGGAAGTTCCTATCCAACCCTTTCAAGTTTTTTTTGTATTAGCTAGGGTTGTTGCTCATTGCACTGCCCCTATTACTGATGGAGAAAGGCTTGTCTTCATTGGATTTGCTGATAAGTTTTTGCTTAAGCATGCAGAAGAAGCTTCATAGAGATAGCCCTTACCTTTCTATTCACTTTTATCTTTTGGAAGTTGGTTGATTTCATATTGCTAATTTTCTATTTCTATTGTTGGATATAAGATGTTACGATTCATTTCCTCGTATACTCTTTTTCTTGGACTCATCGTTTCTTTTTGTCTACGGCTACTCTTCCGTCCCTCGTCCTTGGCCCAATGGCCTTCACTTGCATCGTAGCCGTATCCTCCCATCAGATTCCCTCTTCGTCATCGTTTGTCACTTACGCTTACTCTTCCATGCGACATCACCGGCTTGGTGTGTCGTTTCACCT
>JBBPSB010000493.1:0-16963 GCA_038093375.1 Xerocomus brunneocitrinus
ACACACCGCTGGCGGCATTGTCCAGACCAGTCGCAAGAACTATCTAAAACACACTCGTCGTAGAGAACATGGAGGTATTTCTCTCCAATGGCGTTGTAGACAGGTGTTGCGGACGCATTCAAAGTTCCAGGTCCCCATTGCATTTCACCATATCCACAGATCAGCTCGAAGTGGCGCTTCAGCTCATCTTGTCTGAGATCTACGCGTTGGGCCTCACGGGCTCCTAGTCCGTACAGTATGGGTCACCCCAGCCCTCGCCAGAGGCATATACGCAGCTTAGAACGTCCCGTTTTCGCAAACCACCAACGTAGATGGCTATGCACTTCGATGTAAGGTGTCCATACGACCGATCTCAGAATCGTTAAGCTGACAGCTTCTGACCCTCCCGGAGTTTACAATGCACTGATCCGGAAAATTACAGGATGGTGGCGGATTAGCTAAGATGCTACCTACAAGTCGACGATAAATGGTAGATGGTTTTGTGGAAAGTAATAATATCTGGGGACAAGTCCGTCGACCCGGAATGTATCATGCGGGATAGCCATGTAGCCAAAAAGGTGGCATGACATGAACTTGCGACCTCGAAATGTGGTAGGGTGGTACACATTAAATATTGACAGAAAGCATGCGACAGCGATGAGAACACTATACAAGAAAAGCACAACTGACGAAAGCACTACGATGAACGCATTTGCATCCAATACATTACAAGAGCACCACAAGCAACCGAAAACAAGTAAAACGAACGGTAAAACTTGCCATGGGGAATACTAAGATCTGCTCGGTGTGTGCGGGGACAGGACAATGTAAGGCTCCCTTTTCAAGAGTCGCTGGTGGTTCGGAGGCAGATCGGGCATCACATTTGAAAGGAAGCCATATAGGTTCCCTTTACAACCAGCTTCATAAAGTGCGAATGGATCTCCATGATGGATGGTGAAGAAATCCCTGTACACCTTCTTCAGCTGCTGCTGCTCGTCCGCGTTCGTACAATTGATGAAGCCATATTCCAGGATAAGAGGGAAAAGAACATAATATTCTTCATTGCAAGACGTTCCATGTAGGACATACTTCTTGAGGACCCACACCGATTTCTTCCAGTCTTCTGGATCGCCTGAGAGGATGTTCCGGAGATGGGCATTGCTGTTCACTTGTAGGCCCTTGGAATGGAAAAGATCGAGTAGGCGACGATCACGGAAGGCATCGCAGAACTCATTGAAGGTACACATGGTGATCAAGCGTTGGTATTGACCATACAACGCGCTTTCCTCTTCTTCGGTTGTGAATGACGCGAACCCGAATTCAATCCAAGTGTTGAACTCCGAGGACGGTAACCATGCGGACAGGAGGAATGTATACAGCAGAAAACAACTCCCTTCGAACCCTTTTTGTGGCGCGGCTTTGATTTTCTCCAGAGAATCCCTTTCACTCCCTCCTGTAAATCGCCAAGTGCGCAACACCACAGCGTCGTCACTGTCGCGCATTTCTTTATCGGAGATAGGCTTGCCAGCCAATGCAATGACGTGTTCGTTCTGTAAGAACCAGGGGAAACAGAGCCCCCTCGAATCCTCTGGGAGCTTGTAGAACGCAGCCTTTATCTCATCTACCAGCACCCCGCGAATTCGCCAATCATGGATGGTCTTGGGTAAAATGTTTAGCTTTTTGATGAGGCCTTGTGGTACATATAGGTCAGGATTGCGTTCATTAACGAGGTCATGGAACGCACCGGCATACAGGCCCAGTAAGAAAAGTTTCTCTTCAGGACTTGCACGATTAAACCCATAAACTTCGCAGGTCCCGGGATGCTGGGGACGCTCGTTATCATGGACTGCTTGTGCAAGGTGGTCTGCTGTTGTCTTGCGACGGCCCATGGCTCAAGTTCCCCAGAAGAGCAGGAAACGACTATCTTCCTATCTAAGGTCCTGCCTCAGGTGGTGGTTAGAAAACACGAGGCTGGTGAAAGTTAGCACAGCCGCTTCCTCCGCAACATGCGAGCTTGGTAGCCTCGTCACCCGCCAGCTCTGGATGAGTGATCGAAGCTTTGTGGATTTTGTTTATCTTGTCGAGCGATTTCGCCTTGGATCATACATCTCCTGCGCCAAGGCCGTGAGGGAGAACATGGAGGTGCTTCTCTCCAATGGCGTTGTAGCCTACTTTTATCAAGGGGACCAAGCGCTCAACTGTACACTAACCGTAGTAGCACTCAAAAATTAAGACAAGTTATCGTGCCGGCGTCGTAGGCACCACCCAAGGCGGTGGAATCACGGGCTGTGATCGCGGTTCCTCCTCCTGCCGCTCTTTTCCCTTTCTTGCAGGAATCATCACCTCTTCTTCCTCCCGCTTATCTCTTTGATGAAATCAAATATGGTCTTGGCCACGCGCGCGTTCATACGGATGTCCAAGTGTTCGCTCCGCACCCGTGTCCTCATTTTCCCGATCCGCATCGCCAACTCGGTCAACGTCAACAAGCCCTTGTTGATCGAGATCAAGAGACATATCGTCACGAACTCGATCAAGAGACGCCCCATTCCAGTTTTGTATTGATCAGCGTGAGCAGAGACATTTCAATGTGTAGTGCCACGGACGTACGGGTCTCGGGTTAGAAACGAACAGCTGGAATGAGCAAGAATGAAAGAAATGCAACTTACGAGGTATCTAGATAAACCGACTTGAATGAGACAAGGATAAAAAGAGACAAACCAATCCGTCCATAAACCTGGGCCGAACGAGTCAGTTGTGGCACAGAATCTAGACTCGCCAGCTGTTCCGCCCCCGGATCACGTTTTTTTTCCTGATAGACTATTTTGTCTTTGATCAAGCAGCATGTATCGGTGATCGTACATGTCCTGCTCCCCGCCCCGATCATACACAATAGACATCATGGGATATTGGCAGAAAGCACCCGACAACAATGAGAACGATATCACTACGATGAACGCATTTGCATCCAATATATACATTACAAGAACTCCGAAAACAAGCAAAACGAACGGCAAGACTTGCCATGAGGAATACTAAGATCTGTTCGGTGTGCGCGGGGACAAGACAGTGTAAGGCTCCCTTTTCAAGAGTCGCTGGTGTATCGGAGGGAGATCCGGCATCACGTTTGAAAGAAAGCCATATAGATTCCCTTCGTTACAAGCTTCATAAAGTGCCAATGGATCTCCATGGTGGATGGTGAAGAAATCCTTGTACACCTTCTTCAGCTGCTGCCAATCGTCTGCGGTCCTGCAATTGATGAAGCCATAGTCCAGGATAGCTGGGATCATAGCGCTAGATTCTTTACCGGTAGATGGTCCATGTACGACAAACTTTTTGAGGACCCACACAAATGTCTTCCGACCTTCTGAACCGCCTGAGAGGAGGTTTCGGAGATGGGCATTGCTGTTCACTTGTAGGCCCTTGGAATGGAAGAGATCGAGTATGCGATGATTACGGAAGGCATCGCAGAACTCGTCAAAGGTACACATGGTGATCAAGCGTTGGTATTGACCACACAACACGTTTTCCTCTTCTTCGGAGGTGCACGACGCGAACCCGAAATCGATCCAAAGATCGACCTTCGAGGACGGTAAACATGCGGACACGAGGAGCATCCACAGTGTATAGCACCGTATTTCTTCCATCGGTTTGCGGGTGATTGCAGCTTTGATTTCCTGCGGAGACTCCCTTTCACTCCCTCCTATGGCTTGCCAACCACGCCGCAACATAGTGTCGTGACGATCACCTCTTTCTTCAACGGAAAGAGGCTTGCCAGCCAATGCAATGACATCTTGGTTTAGCAAGAACCAGGGAAAATAGGGCCCCCTCGAATCCTCTGGGATCTTGTAGAACGCGGCCTTTATCTCATCCACCAGCACCCCGCGAATACGCCAATCATGGATGGTCTTGGGTGAAATGTTTAGGTTTTTGATAAGGCCTTGTGGTACATACAGGTCAGGATTGCCTTCATTAACGAGGCCATGGAACGCACCTGCATACAGGCCCAGTAAGCAAGGTTGCTCTTCGGGACCTGCACGATCAAACCCATAAACTTTACAGGTCTCGGGATGCTGGGGAGGCAGGTTATCATGGACTGCTTGTGCAAGGTGGTCTGCTGTTGTACTCGATGGCTGCTTCTGGGTTTTGCGGCGAGGGCCCATGGCTCAAGTTCCCCAAGTGGTGATGGGGCTATCGTGGTGGTTGGAGAACAACGAGGCTGGTGACAGTCACGGTCGTACCGTCACTGGATGAGTACAAGTAATTGATCATGAGTGATCGATGCTTTATGGATTTCGTTTATCTTGAGGCCGTGAGGGAGAATATGGAGGTACGTCTCTCCAATGGCGTTGTAACCCACGCAATCGATCTTATCAAGGGGGTCATACTATACGGGAAAGCTTAAGTTTGAACACGGTCGTCGAACCATCAGAGTCATTATCATCACAAGGGACATAAACATCCTCAATCCAGGACACCTGTGTGGTAAGCAAGCGAGAACTGCTACTTAGCATCTGCGGTACACACTAAAATGATTGCTTGAAGACTAGGCAAGCTTTGAGGCCTCTCGAATAGATTATATTTCCATCAAATGCACTAAAAATGTGAGTACAATGCCTAGATCGTGGAACCAAGAACCAAGGAGCGTGTTCCAAAGAAAACAGATGCAAAGAAAACAAAAAGGAATGCAGTCGATGATAGATAAATAAATGATGTTGTGAAATGTAATGAGCGTACTGGCCGAGTCCGTCGACCTCGGGAACCTTGAGCAAAATACTTACAAGCCGTGGGCACATGGGCACGCGGCAACAGCAATCGACCCCCTTTTATCTTCACCATCGTTCATCTCCATGAGTTACCCATCACGGGCCCCAGAGTAGGAATGCTAGGGATCGTTCCTTGCCCTAGACTTTTGACAATTTCCTTTCGTCTGTCCTCCCAGGTTTTGAGAGCCTTGAGAAGTTGCATTATCTTGTCTCGCTTGCCCTGCCGAACGTCGTTGATACTAACAGAACCCATCTTCACATCGTTGTCAAGCAAAAAGTCAAATAACCGGAATAGACCATCGAGCTTGTCGTCGTTGGGTACAGTGGGGAAAGCCGAATCAGGGATCGGAGGCGTGGCAGACTTGCCCATCATGTCTTCAGCAAGTCGAAGAAGGGCGAGGCCGCCAAACAGGGGTCCGGAGGGATGCGTCATCTGAAGGGGTCGTGGCAAATGTGAATTTGCCCATTCAACCAAATTACTGTCACTAGCCCTCTAAAAAGTCTTGTTCGTGCCTGTTTGTTCTCGTAAAGAAAGAGGACGTACATCCAACAAATCCTGTGCGGAGGCACTCGTCCGACGAGCTTCTCTCGACGGTCGAGGGGGTGCAGTCTTGGAAGCCCCCATCGCCACGCCGTTTTTGGCTGCTTCTGCAGGTGGGCTGGCAAAGAAAGTATCGAGCTTCGTTCGCTCAATCTCCTGGCTACCACGACCAGCATTGTCCGAAGACGGCAATCCCATGAGAATGCGCGCATCGCGTGTCGAGAGCTGGTTTGGATTTTCCCGTCGTAGCGCCTTTTGCGTCGCAGCCCGAGCGGTGGGTGAAGGTGGTCTTGGGGCTGGGTTCATCGCCTGCGCGACTGTGAGGGGTATGGTCGGAATGTTGACCGAAGATATCACGGGTTCTGTGAAATATGTCAGCATGGCGTTGCTCACGTAGCAAACAAAACCACGCACTCGAGTAGTCTCTCCCGATGGTGGCTTTCATAATGGCCTTCATCCACTCACGCACGACAGCTTGTTCCTCAGAACTGAAACAGTGCGTCTTGTCGGTCTCGTGTACGATTCGGAATCCATAACGGCCAGGATCAACGTTCTCGTCCGCAACGACCCTGTAACCATCAATATTAATGTATGCCTTGATCTTCGTTTCCTGCATCGGAAACGTGAGCAGTCGAACGGACAACGTCCCCACATCAACTTACCGACTTGCTGTTGCTCCGCAAAATGTACAGATGCGGCCCCTTGATGATAAAGTACCGAACTTTCCAAGAATTGTAGTGATCGCCCTTTTTTCGCATCCATCCCTGGTGATCAGGCTGTCCGATCTGCTCGACAATGCTCTTGCCAGGCTTGAGCGCATTCGGTCCGCGCGCGCCCCCACGTCCGTCCTGGGGGGTCGCTGTCTGCTTGCGAGACGGAGGGCCATCGTAGAGCTCCGTCGGTCTCACCTTGGGCGTCGCCTTCTCCTGGTCCCGCGCCTTGTCGATCGACTTGCTTCTCTCCGTTTCCCTCTTCTTGGCATCACTCTCGCTAACAGAGCGCAAGCCGTTCCTAAGACTGCTAGCTGTCGACCCATCGGAGGTCGAAGGACGCCCAGACGATTTTTTACTGCTATAGAGTCGCGAAAGACCTAGCGCTGGCGTCTTCTCCGTGGGGCTGCTCTCCTCCAACAACGTCCTACCCGTCGCCCAGTCAGCGATCGCCCTTTAACACAGGAATGAAAGGGGCACTCACGACGTCACTCTAGGAGGTGGCTTCCTCGAACGACCAATCGTACTCGAAAACGTCCCGCCGAACAAACTATGCCTTTCCGTACTCTTGCCGACGTCTGCACTATGTTTACTCCGGGGGTGCCTCGCCGTGGCGTTGCTATTACTGTCCTGAGATTCGCGCCGCTTCATACGGGGAGAGGCTGTCCTCGTCGGGGACGGTGAGTGCTTCGGGTCAAGCAGCGTCTCCGATCCCTCCTTGTCTTTCCCTGACAGCGAAGACTCTACCGAGCGACCAAACAGACGCCGAAGATGCTGCTTGCCACTTGTGTGATCTGTCTCGTTCTACACATGCTCATCAGCGCGCTTCCCCGTGCAACACAACACACGCTCACCTCGCTCTGGGGCCGCTCTTCCTCCAGAGTCTCTTCTGGCTTCGCTTCTGGTGCAGCGATCCCATTCTCGCTCGGAGATGATGTCAACAGGCCTTCCGCCAACACACCAAGACCAAGCCCCGCAGCGCCGAGCAGCGCCACTCTCTCGATCCCAGCAGCCACGCTGACACCCTCGACCGACCCGCCGCCGTTCACGCTCGAGAGGCTCGACACGCGCTTGGTAATGAGTGGGCTCGCGAACCCCTCTGCTTTGGGGCTCTCGAGGCTTCCGGGGCCGCCCAGCGTCGCAGAAGGAGGGCCGTTGAGCGTCGATCCCATGCTCGTGAACATGGGGCTGTTTAACGAGTGTTGCATCGACCCGCTGGGTGAGTGGGCGTACGAAAAGGATGGAGAGACCGGGGGTTGGGTGGCAGATTGAGCTTGCTGGGGCTGGTCGCTTAGAACAATCGAAGGGGGGCGACGGAGCTCGGCGATGGCGTTTGCGATCCGCATGCGCTTGCCAAAGGCCACGATGCCAATCTCTCCCTTGAGAAGGTTGATATCAAGCTCGAGGAGGACATCTCCCGTAATTTCTTGCTCTAAAGACAGAAACATGAGTGGAAAACTGAATGGTGCAAGGATCCGACTGACCAATAAACTTGTCGTATACATCGGGCCCGAATCCTTTTGACTTCAACCAATCGACGACTTCATCGACGGTCCATTCAGAAGGAGAAGCAAATTTCTTTTGCACTTCTGTTTCTGGCGCCGACTGAGTAGATACCCTAGTGGAAGCCTTCCCCGCCGACGATATACTATTCTGCTGGGACGCTTGCCGGGAGTGTTGGCGATAACCGGACACACTCAGTCCTGGCGAAGGAAGAGCAGCAGGGACATCGCGAGTGATGCTGGGGGTAGGAGTGGCTCGTATTCCTGGCTCAGGAGAGGTGCTCATAGGGATCATATGTACACTCATCGGCACGATGGGGACGGGTGCCACAATGTTGACGGCATCAGGCGTCGTCGGAGTTGAACGCAACCTCGGAGAACGTCTATCATTGGGAATTGGAGAACGCGTGGATCTGGGTGGAGAACTGGGGATCGTAAATGAAGTGCGATTCACCGTCGAGGTTCGCTCGCGGTTCGCCTCCTGCACAAAGGAGCGGTCGATCTTGAGGGGCATGGGAGAAGAGGTGTCACTGGATTTGTTTCGTCGGTGGCCCCTGGCATCCGAGCCTCGGCGTGCGTCCTCCTCTTCCTCCTCCTCAGGGATATATGGATGATCACGTGGAAGGTGCATGCGCTGCAGGTGTTGGAACGCAGTGTCGTCTTCTTCGGCTTCGCTCTCGTCACTCATTTCCACGTCGATTGGGGGTGCCCTCGTTCGTTCGTGGACCTCTTGTGCTTCTAAAGCCTCCTGCGCAGCCTGTGCTTCTACGACTTTGCGAGCTTGTTCGGCAAGCTTATCCCTGGCGCTACGGTGCCAACCCTCACCGATCTCTCCGTCAGTCTCCGTGCCGTCAGTCTCCCGATCTGTATCTCCGTCCCGAGTGCTTGCAAAGCTAAAACTTTGTGCACCATCTCTGTCGTTTCTTCCGAGTTGCTCAATGGCCTTTTGGACATCGGTCATGGTCGCTTTCATCACTTCAGAGTCATGCGGCTCTGGCTCTCCAATGGCAATGCCAATCCTAGAATCTGATTCGGCATCTCGGGAGGACGCTGATTCGGGTTCCTCGCGGAGGGGGCTGAGTGAGTCGGAAGGTGTGGTAATGGGGTCGTTAGAGGAGGCGGAAGAGGAGGCAGAGATAGCACCGGGGGGCGGGGCTGGCGTTGCATAGCTCTGAGGAAATAAACCAACTTTTCCAGCGATGTTACGGCCCTTAAAACGAATGAAGGGTAAGCAAAAAATGAACGGCGACATCGTTCATTGGCAAACGTGGATGGGGGGTATGGTCAACGTGGGCGAGACGGACAAGACTGCGAGCCACACGTGCGGTGGACACATGTGCAGCGTGTTTGGGTAATGAAAGGACGGATCTGAGGGGTGCTTACCTGCCACCAGCCGTCGTTGTACTGGTCGTCTTTCTCGATGACCTCGATGGGTTCTCCGACTTGGAAAGATATTTCGTCCTCGTGTTCGGGCAGAAAGTTGTGCAGAGCGTAGACATACTCTGGCATTGTGTACCGTGGTCAGAAAGTAAAAGGGCTGTGGGATGATTCAGATGAATGAGACGTGGCAAGTACCTGCTGTGTAGAGTACACACCTGTGAGATACCAAGGGAACGATGAATGTTTTGGTGCGAGTTTTTACACTGTTTGGGCAGAAAGTGGCTCTGCTCGTCGTCGTCGTCGTTGAACGTTGAGCGCTGAGCAACTTGTGCGGCTCAGGATTACCCAACCAAAAGTCGGCAAACTCTTACTCGACCCGGCGGTCAGATCAACCTCGAGGCTTGAGATCTGCTTGACACCGTCACGATGACTACCAGCCGTCTAAGTACGATCAAACTACCCCTACGCCGTTACACGACTGCTTAATTCTTATCAGCCTTTGTGACCGGAAATGCGAACAAATTGATGGAAACCAAGTACATCCTCTCCCAGGGCATCCCAATCGAAATTGATTCGCAGGATCTAGATAGCAAGTTGGCCTTGTCATCGAGCTGTATACCAAGGAAACTAACGTGTGCCGTTCTTGCAAGTTCCCGAGTTACAAGGTACCACCCAAGAAGTTGCCAGGGCCAAGTGTCGACGGGCTGCAGAACTGGTGAGGACCATCGTCGCTCGACAACGAACCCATACTGATTGCAACAGCTCGGACGCGCGTGCATTACGGAGGACACGGCGCTCTGCTACGAAGCACTTGGCGGCCTTCCAGGACCATATATCAAGCACTTCATGAAGACCATCGGACATGAAGGTTCGTTCCGCCTGCTTTCATTGGCGTCCGTGTTAACTCCCGGGAATGAAAGGTTTGAACAATCTTCTCGTTGGCTTCCCAACCAAGGAAGCGTATGCACTGTGCACGTTTGCGTACAGCGCTGGCCCTGGCTCAGAGCCCATCTTGTTTGAAGGTCGGACCGATGGCACCATCGTGCCGGCGCGAGGGCCAACTATGTTTGGCTGGGACCCAATATTCCAGCCAAAAGGCTTTGACAAGACGTGAGTCTTTCTTGTTCTGTTCATGTGCTGGTGATGACCTTGCAAAGTTACGCGGAGATGACCAAGGAGGAAAAGAATACCATCTCGCACAGATATCGCGCACTGGATAAACTGAGGACGTATCTCGCTTCCGTTGGCCCAAGTTACGATTAGACTTGTAAAAGTTAGACTTGTACTTTACTGTATCGGCAAGTAAATTCATTGCCGGATTCCGATTCCGATTACAACTTTTCTTCAAATCTATCCGCGCACATCCGCTGAGCGCGCTACCAAAAGGCCTCATTAAATGTCCATACACACGCCAAAGAGGCCTCGAATACGCTTCGACCCCGACGAGGGTCTGAAGAAGTTTAAACTCCAAAATTCACTTCAAAAACAACGCGAGCAACTCCCAATAGCCAAGGGTAATCTTCCTAAACCCACTCGCTCGCCAATGACAGCTCACCGCATTTTTATCTAGGTAAAGATGCTCTTGTTCGCGAAATCCGCGACAATGGTGTTATTATCCTTCTGGGAGAGACTGGCTCTGGAAAGACTACCCGTACGTGGTTATCCTCGTCTCTTCCGTCCTATCAGTCTCACCAGACCCCTGAAGCACAGAGGTCCCGCAATACATACTCGAAGCTGGACTTGCGGGAAACGGCATGATTGCCGTGACACAACCTCGTCGTGTCGCAGCCACCTCCCTCGCTGCACGTGTCGCCGCAGAGCAGAACGTGACCGTTGGCAGCCTCGTGGGCTATTCTGTGCGGTTCGATGAAGCTTGGCAAGCTCAGACGAAAATTAAGTATGTCAGTGACGGTATGCTCGTGCGCGAGCTATTGTCAGACCCCACTTTGTCCCGCTACAGCGTCATTATACTTGACGAAGCGCACGAACGGACTCTGCGAACAGACTTTCTTATCGCAAATCTCAAGAGCATCATAGCAAAGAGAAATGAAGTCGATGACAAAAAGGGCAAGGGCAAGGGTCCCCTGTCGGCATCAAATCCGCTCAAGATTATCATCATGAGCGCCACCCTCGACGCTGAAAAATTCAGCCGGTTTTATAACAAGTTTATCCCTCTTTTCAGATTTGTTCTGGCCTGCTCATTAATATTCAGTGCTCGAATATTATACATCAAGGGTCGTCAACATCCTGTTCAAATATTCCATACTGTTACCTACCAAGTGGACTTTATCGACGCTGCACTACGGACATTTTTTCAAATACATGTAGACAAGCCACCAGGGGATGTTCTCATATTCCTCCCAGGTTTGTGTCGCTTAATAGAAAATCGTTTTTGCCTACTCATGGAAATTCTCGTCAACACTGAATAGGCCAAGAAGATATTGAAAGTTTAGAAAGGTCTATCAACACGTACGCCAAACGGCTTCCTATAGAGCATATGAATGTGAGCCCTTTTACTGTGCATATATTGACATGCGAGTTCTAATGCTGATCTAGGTTATGGTATGTCCAATGTATGCGTCATTGCCGCCATCCCAACAAGCACGAATATTTTCCCCGACTCCATTAAACTCAAGAAAGTGTATATTGGCGACCAATATCGCTGAAACGTCTATAACGATACCCGGCATCAAGTATGTAGTCGATACTGGAAAATGTAAAGAGAAGAGATACTTGACAAAAGAAACCGGTTCTGGTAAGTCCTTCTCATAAATAATACTTTTGCTTCAACCACAGTTTAGGTTTTGATACACTCATTACTCGGGACATTACAAAATCCTCCGCCATGCAGCGCGCTGGCCGTGCAGGACGCGAGGTATATCATTATTCACGTTTTCATAACGTAGTGATTGACTAATGCCAGGGCCCCGGATTCTGCTTTCGGTTGTACACTGAGGAAGCCTTCAACAAGTTGGCAATCTCTGCCGAGCCAGAGATCCGCCGCTGCAGTTTAACGCAGAGTGTATTGCATCTGAAATGTCTCGGTCAGGATCTGGAAGACGTAGAATTTATGGATCCACCAGAAATCAATTCTGGTACGTGTTAGTACTGATGTGTTTAAACTCTCTGATCGTAACACAGTGGTGACTGCCCTAAAAACGCTCTGGCTGTTGGGTGCCTTGGATAATTTCAAGACTCTGACGACGCTTGGTCGCCATATGGCTATCTTTCCCATCGAGCCTTACCTCGCACGAATCATTCTCGCATCGAAAACGCACGGCTGTACTTTTGAAGTAATCGACATCGTCTCGTTGCTATCGTCTTCGTCCAACCTTTTTGTTGACATTTCGGACAAGCGAGACGCCATTACGGATGCGCGCCGTAAATTTCGACATCCAAGCGGTGACCACCTCACGAAGCTCAACGTCCTTCGATCCTACCAAGAAATCGCAGCCAACGAAAGCAAAGGCGAACGCAAGGAATGGTGCTGGAAACATTATCTGAATGAGCGAACGTTCATAGAGGCGCTTAAAATCAGAGATCAGCTGAGGGTGACATGTCAGAGGGTGGGACTAGACTGGAGAACGTCGAGGAGTGATGTGGAGGAACCCGTTTTGCGATGTTTCACCGCGGGGCTGATGCACCACAGTGCGCTGTTGCAGCCGGACGGGTCGTATAAGCAACTTATGGGGCAGTTTGTCGTTAAAATTCACCCTGGGTCGACGCTGTGCGATAAAAAGGTGCCAGCGATCATATTTGACGAGCTGGTACGTCCATATAGTTTGCTCCTCTGTACTTGTGTGCTTATGCCTCGTGCAGGTGCATACAACTCAGGTCTATGCACGCGGGGTCTCCTCGATACCGCGAGGTTTTCTCAATGGTATCACTCCGACGATTAGATGATAGTACGACATGGATACCCGTCATCTATCTAATCTAATCTACATCTGGAGCAAATGACGCTATTAAGAATTGTAACCGACTTGCCAATCGGAGTGCTTGACTGATGGGCCAGGTTTATACCCGAGTACTGCATATTCACACCCTGTGTTTTCTTCCTCATCTGGCCTGCAAGCCATGGCCAAACCTGACGACGTAGACATCTCGGATAGCCTTGTCCGCAGCATTCCCGGGAATGCACCCATTGAAGTCAAAGGTGCGCCTCTTTCAGCAGCCAAGTCAAGACCTCTGGCTGTCGTCGGTTGCGGGTCAACTGACAAGCGCCTCCTTTGATGACGGGTATCCTTTAGGACTCGTGCGGCGCTGGCTGTACGTGTTTAGCAACTGCGGATTCGGGACGCAGACGACGCAACGTCTGGACCTCGTCGAGGTCTCGATCGTACCTAACGCCAACGAACCGGCCAAGGAGGAGGCAAGGGTGGTGCTCGAGACGACCGTCACCGAAGGTCTGCAAGCCCCCTGTCGAACATGGCCTCACCACCTGACTGATGGGCAGACATGGTGAATCCCGATGGGAAGATGCACGGTGGGTGCATCGCGCACTTCGTTGACATGTACGTCCAAGGGATTGCCCAAGGGATCATTCTGAGTTGGCATGGCGTGCAGATGTACGACGCTTCCGATTGCGGCCATGTCGCTCGCAAAGGGTGGGCGGGGTTCAGTGGGAGTGTCGCAGAGCATCCACGTGATATACCATGCACCGGCGAGCCTGCAAGTGTCTTGTTCTTGTCGACCAGTCGGTCTCTAATGTGGGCCGTGGCGACAGGGGCGATAAACTCAGGTTGATCAATACGAGTACGACGTTTGGGACGCGCCTGTGGAGTGCACGCGGTGAGGTGCGTCTCTTTCGTCCTTGGTTTCTGCGAGGGTTGAGGACGTTGTAGATATGGGACGTGACGCACCATCGGCTGGTCGCGTCTGCGACGCAGATCAAAATGCAAGGGTCGGCACCGAAACTGTGATCGACCCTAGGTCGGAGTCCAAGTTGGATCTTTTGTTTGACAAGACAATTGGACTCGGAGAGATACGTACGCTTGCTCCTCCTGTATCGTGTCATGTCCCCCGTTTCTCGAGCGTTTTGATCGTAGAAAGTTAAATTACCCTGAGCGTGGGGGCAGTCTGGACCAGATCTATCGCGAAGTTGGGTCCGGATAGTGACTGTCGCGGGAGAAACGAAAATGTACGTACAGTACTCAGTGACTATGTTCAGGGTTGACCGTCAACTGGCAAGCTCGGCCGTAAGGTTGGCAAGCACTGTTTGAACATTTACTTTCTTTCTTTTGTGTTTTTTGACAGGGGACTGTTTTCAGTATACTGGATGTACCGTATTTCATTTCAGATCATTGCTATGTATAGCATCAGTCGTTGAATCAAACTCCCTACCATTTTTGCAAACGCTTGAGTCGACTTCATCTTGTATGAACACGGGTTGACACAACTCGACAGCCTTTCAGTAAATCTTGTAGTGTTCAGGCCTTCAAAGCTTCAGCTCCAGGACTTCGTGGTGACGGTGACGAGTCAATGCCTATTAGTACAATATCAACAAACAATTATTTTTATCCAAGACCACATACTACTGTACGGGCCTCGACAACTTCGAGATCACCGGAAGACAAGCCGTTTTGATCTTATACTTGCACTACATTCGCTCGTCTTTGTCCCGTAAGTCGCTGAATGTTGCATTAAAATACGAATTCTGACTCCTACGTTGACTCCTACATCACTTTTCTCGTCATTAAACCTCTCACTCATGGCATGAAGAGTGGTACTGCATACTATGGCGACCCCAGCACAGATTGACGAAGAGATCAATAAGTACTTGGCATTGGTGACCGACCTCCGTGCTAAAAAAAATTCATTTTTACCTATTTGTCGCCTTCCACCTGAAACGCTCGCAAACATATTTATCCATGGCGCACGCGACTATCACGAAAGCAACGACTGCCCCACTTTTCGTGTTCCTTGTTGGGTTAACATCTCATACGTTTGCCGTCATTGGCGCGATGTTGCCCTGAACTGCCCAGCGCTTTGGACATATCACTTCACTGTATCGCTACGCTGGACAGAAGAATTATTGGCCAGATCAAAACAAGCATCGTTGAGGATTCGCATCTACTCTGATTCACGTAGAACCAAAGTCTGGTGGTCAGGTCTTGTGGAGAAGTTGCTAAGCCATACAGAACGAATCCAGGAGCTCCGTTTACGCGTCCCGGCTACGGTTCTTCCATCAAACCTCTCCTTGCGTGCTCCCCGTTTGCAGATTCTGGATATCAAAGGGGGCTGGAGCCGTCCTTTGGATTGGACTTTAACAATCGATGATGGAGATATCCCACCTCTCTGCACACTAAAGCTCACTGGCTGTCCGTTGTCATGGCATTCACTCAACCTGAGTGGACTAACAACGCTCTTCTTGTGCCGTATCCCTACTCTCAAACAGAATATCGGGGATATTCTCGCCACGCTGAATCGTATGCGAGGCCTCACAGTCTTACATCTTGAGGATGCTCTTGCGAGTGCCCGCGGGTATCTCTCCAGTGGAACATTCAATGTTTCTCCGCAAATCAGTCTACCCTGTCTTGCTCGCCTTTTCGTCATCGCTCCACTTTCCACGGTTGTTGCATTGTTATCTCGCGTAAACATCCCATTGAAAACAGAACTCAGGCTAGAATTGCAACCGGAAGACAGTTCCTCTGTTGAAGACTATGCCCAGATCCCTTCAGTTCTTGCACAAAGATTTACCCAATCCAAAGATCTGTCGTCGTCCTGCCCGACAATTCGTTCATTGGCCATTCGTTACTTTATGTCCCAATCAACATTCACCCTGTGTGCATCGGAGCAAGGTGATTGCAATCCTTATGTGTCTATGGAGCGCCCACAATGGAATTCTGGCCTTCCTCTCGCGATCTTTGTTGAAAGGAATCAATCGATGACAAGCAGCAATTGGGATCACATCACAAGCGACATCTGTTGCTCTATCCCCTTGACGGATGTCCAGACTCTTCATGTCACTGATCCGCCACTCTCGCTCGACTTTTGGAGGAAGATGTTAGGCCACCTTCACGGATTACGGCACATGACACTGAGTCATGGCTGCATGCCCGATCTTGTTTCCTTGCTCGCTCTCGCAGCTGACGAGCCGGTGGAGACTCCGAGAGGACATATCACTAGCCGTGATGGCAATCCAACTCCAGGTCACGTATTTGTACCAGTGCTGGAGGAGTTGGAGCTTCATGCTGTTACGTTTGCATCCGAGGGTGATTTGTTAGAGGACTGGGTTTCTGAACAATTGCTCCTCGATGCACTGGCTACCCGCAAAGTGCTCTGTCCTCGACTCACCGTGGTGGGATGTGATGTCGAAGATGATGGGTCGGATATGGATGATGATGCTGCTAGTGATTATTCGGATGGTTGGGATGAATACTAGTAGAAGACGACGTTTTTCGCTCAAGTTTGCATTCGAGGACGAAAGTTTGTCCCAGGATGTTATCTTGGAAGAGTTGCTAAGCTTCTTGATTCGTATTGTCTGCCCGTACGTCCTTGCAACATGATCAAATGCGGTGTTGAAGTTGATGCACATGATTCTGACTAGTCCGGTGACCAGCCCGCTATGAGCCGTCGACGTCCCCGTACATACGTACGCTTGTTCGTCCTGTATCATGTTATGTCCCCCATTTCTCGAGCATTTTGATCGCAATATGACTGATAATGGGGGTTTTTTCGTAGAAAGTTGATGAAATACTGGCGTACATACGTACACTTACTCATGTCATGCCCCTCGTTCCTCGAGCGTTTTGATCGCAATATGACTGATAATGTTTTCGTGGAAAGCTAATTTACCCTGAGCGTGTGGGCAGTAGGCTGGACCTCTTAGGCTCTATTGTGGATAGGCTGCTTAGGCCCGGGCAGCGGCTGTCGGGGGAGAAACGAAAAAGTACATATAGTGACTATGTTGGCACTTTGGATCCCACTGGCCAGTGTATATGGCGTCACATCTGCACATTTATTCAAAAAAAGTTCTTGCCGCGTTTTTTTGTAGTTCTCGCCGCGTTTTTTGTAACTGAACCATAAAAAAATTTGTACTGCCAATAAAAAATAAATTTTCAGCTTAAAATGACACAAATTTGGCAG
>JBBPSB010000494.1:0-16958 GCA_038093375.1 Xerocomus brunneocitrinus
GATCATACCTATCATACCTATTATCCTGATCACATCTGTTATACCTATTATTCTGATCACATCTGTCATACCTATTATCCTGATCATACCTATCAGCTGATCATGAATTCTGATTCCTATCATTCTGATCATATCTGTCAGCCAGAAATTTATCTGTTACACCATTCAAAGGAGAAATGACAATCATCCATGGCATTCAATCTACAGTGGATAACAGGAGGATGTAAAGAAAAAAAGACAATCTGAGTAGATGAAGTTCAGGGGTCAGAGGTTGCAGCACCATTCGCCTTCAACAGCGCTCGTCGTTCTTGGATTTTCGCCAGTACACTATTCTTGGATGGTAACCTCGTGACTTCAGTGCTGCAAGGGAAAATCTGACTATCAGGTTGTCAGTATTAGTACAACACCATTGTCGACATTGAGAAAAAAATTACCGGTTCCACCACGCGAGAAGTTGCTTGACTTCATGTTTTTCATCCGGGTCTTCGAGAACTTGTAAGATACTACTGTAGAATCATTCCGAATCCGTCACGAGATCTGTTCGAGAAAAAACCTGTGTCGATGTCAACGCGAAACGAACCTGATGATTGAATATGATTGTGAACGCTGACAGAGACTTCGAAGTAAAACTTACCTGCGTCGCAACGTAAGCGAGTGATGCTTTTGTGACAGCACACTGTAGAGAGTCGTGCCTCTCTAGGTGTGAAGGGAGTGTTTTTCCCATCTTTTACAGATCTAGCATCGTCATCAAGACATCGTCATTGCATTCTATCGTCCATCCGAGTGTATCCGGTACGTGTTTGTCTCATCTACCTTTATTGTTTCAATCCGGAATTTTCGGATTCGTCGTATTGTGTTTATTTCGATTCGGATTCAATGTCATTTGTCAGTTACTGTTATCTTATCTTCGTCTCATTACTGTTATGCATTGATCCCCTCGATTCTTCTACCCTAGTTTATTTTCCATCCATTTCCACTCCATAGTTACAAAGTCAGGGTCATGCCCTAGACTATAAAGACCTGTCTTCAGGATTTTGAATACATCTTTCTTTCACTCGGAAATTGAGGTCAAACAGTCTCAGTCCTCTCTTGTTGTTGTTGTCATCGTTCCCCTCGTCGTCAATCCGATTCAGTATCATTGGATTCGTCGGATTCATTGCGTTTCAGTGCACTCGGCACTCTCAGCTTGCTCTCTTATCTTTCCTCATTGTTTGCTCGTCGTTGTCATCGCCTTCCCACACTGATCTGCATTTTCGGATTAAGTCGGATTCACCACAACGTCGAGGTCTGTCATTGCAAACCCTTCCTCTGTCTATCCTGCATCCTACCTCCCTTGGGACGAGTCATACTCGTATCCCTAAACCCATCACACACTGACTATCTGTTTTACAGCGCATCCCATGCAGGCAGGCATTGCAGGAACGTGTCACCTTCGGCTCCACGACCTCAACAGAACTTGGTGAGGTAAAGATGTGCTTGAATGCCTACAGACGCATGATCATCCAGTAGTCAAACAAAACAAAAAAAAGACTTACCGCGATTAGAATTCCACTATGCAATAACCCGTTCCAAGGATCTTCCAGGAGTTAGCATACAGAAAAATAGGCCATTGATCCCCCACGACCTGGAATTCTCCATTATGCAATTTCTCCTTGATTCTGCGGCCGATTATTGCGTGAGCAAATGGGTCCGAGTTAAGATACCTACTCAGTATTTGCCCAGTCAAAGCCAGCGGGGCAAAGCAGCGCTCCCATACATTTGTGATGAAAACCTCGTCTGGTCTTCACGTTACAAGGGATATTTGGGTTGAGTCCTTGACCTTTCGGTGTGATCCAGTCAATGACGGCGGGCTTCATTCCCTTCGTGTCGTCTGCCCTGGCACCATTAGTGCCTTTCTGGATCTATGGACAATTAAGCAACGACGACAGACAATACATCCAGACTGACCAACTCCGCGATGACAATCACTTCCTCCTCAGAGGAAGACATGAGGCGTTCTTCAAGCGACGGCACCAACTTCAGCAAGTCTAAAAACACAGCGTACTCCTTCCTTTCACTGCGGACAATATTTCATGTGCTCGCAAGAGTGGAATACCATACTTACCTCTCCGAAAATTCCACCAGTTCTTTCTCAGCCAATTCCCCCATATTTGTAATGCTGTTAGTCAGCAACGTTTGAATGCTGCAGAATGTATGAATGGCACGCCTGAAGTGTTGACCATGGTGAACCAAGGGATCTTGGACGCTCCTACCACACCGTCAGTCAGAATTGAGATAGTCAGAAGGTGCGACGACATACGGTCGTTTCCTGGGGCCCATCTGCAGGGTGTTCGAATGTGACCGCTTCAGTGAGGTTGATGAAGAGTCATCATCAGCACCAGGAGTAGCTCTGACGCTGGGAGACATGAGAGGAAGTGAGAGAGGAAGAAGCCTGGGGATTGGTCTGACCCGCTAGCATTAAATACCCCATCCGTTCGCTTAAAGCGCGAGTCGCTTAGCAGTTAGCCGATCTGAGTCGAGGCGTAGGAATCCTATCCAATTCCCTCACCCACCAATGTCTCAGAATAAGACCACGCCAAAACGCCCCGACCAGAAAGGTAGGACTCTCCTTCTCATTCCAACCCTCGCCAGTCGACCAGACCGATTTTTGCAGTGCTTGCAGATAACGAAATCCACATCTCTATCAAAAAGCCATCAAACAACTACTGCACCGTCGCCATCCTCGTCCAAGATGGTAAGTAAACTTGCCAATGCCAATCTCATTTTAACCCAAAGCAGGCCGTCCAGGGGAGGAGATGAAGAATGTGATGAAGTGTCCACGACGTCCGGGCTGCGAACAAGATGAGGATGAGGCTATGACATTGCTGGCGCCAAAAAGGGCGCGGAAGTTGGTCGAGGTGGGAGTCCAAGCCAACATTGGCTCTCCCTCCCTGCGCAGCATATGCCCAAGCTGTGCAGAATGGGAAATGCTTTTCAGGGATCCTGATGGAAAGTCAGTTGTATAGGATACAAATATAGACATGCCTACCTCGGTGAACGCCACGGTGAAATCGAGATATTCCTCAATTTCCATGGGCATCTATATCTCTGGCCGGATGGTGAAACCAAGATTGAGGATTGGCAGTACATCACGGAGCGGTTGAATGCGGATGCAAAGGTCTTTTGTTTCAACTCGTCCTCTCGAAACACATTTCTTTTTTTTTTGCACATTGACCAGTGGAGTTGAATATAATTGGGCTGGGAACGAGCAGGGTGAGATGGTGGTGAGAGCAAGGCAAGGCAATGGCGGCAGCAGCAGGGATGGGGGGCAGAGATGGGTAAGGACGGGCAGGCAAAGCGGGAGCAAGGACAAGTGCTGGGTTACTAGGGCGAACGATGAATGAGCGGATGGGGCTGCCACTGTCATTCATGACTCTGCTTCAAGAATAATCAGTTCAATTCACTACTAACAATGCCAGCATACCATAAGCATATGATTGGTATCATCATTGATGAGGGCATTGCATTTCACAGTGGGTTGCAACTTCTAACCTGCATACCGTGAATTAGACAAACTGTAGTCGTTTGTCCCACTCAACATACCAATATATGCCACGTCTGCTACAATGAGCCTGTCTGTCCTCAATGAAGTCCAGTGCATTCTTCACATCAATCTGGTCGAATCATTCTATCTCAACCTAGGAAATGATTGGTCCAATGTCACACAAGAATGCAGAACCATACCAAATGCTACAGATACCAGGGCTCTGGATTTTGTTTACGAGGGTGTGGATGATCTTCTGCACACTCTAATCTTTGTCAATAAAGTGCTAGACAGTCAGCTAGTATGGAGAAGGTCTTAGGAAATAGTTCCTATATGCCTTTGCCAGAGTGTAGACTATTTGCGCTCAATGATCAGTGTGGTCGAAGAAATGAGTACTTCAGCGCTTCCATGGTGGTCAGATCAAGGTCCTTGTTGTAATGGAGATTGGCAGCATGGTATGTTGACATCTATATCAGCATCAGCAACAATGAACATTTTTTAGGGGTTGGACATCCCTGATATTACTCTTGTTGTCCAATTCAGTGTGCTGCTATCTTTGACTGTATGGCTGCAGCATGCAGGTCGTGCAGGTCGGTCTTCTCACATACAAGCATGGGCAATTCTGTTAGTTGAGTTGTCTGCCTTACAATGTGTGGGTGCCAATGTAGCTGAAATTGTTGATGATGAAAATAATGAGGAAGAAGAAGGGAGGGTGGCTTACTGAAAGAGCGTAGAGCCTGCATTGCATGAGTGGGCTGAGACAGAGCACTGCCAGCGGGATATCACTAATAAGTTCTTTGATAACCCTGGCCGTTCCTGTGAGTTGACTACGATCTTTCCACACCGCCCAGCATACTAACATCTCACTTTCAACAACTACTGGGCAGTGCTGTGACAAGTGCATATTCAAAGCTATGCCACCTAAACCTAACCCTTCCTCCGATGATTCTATGGCCCAAATGACTATCTCAATAGATGTTGCTGAAGATGAGCCCAGTCAACACCCCAATGCTTCGAAAACAGCCAATTGGGTCTGGCACTCGTAGGGCTGGTGAACACCTTCATTGTGTTTTTCAGGCTTTATTTCAATGGCATGCTGAAATCCATGAAAGAGACTATACCTACTCCTGTTTCACCCGCATCGCATTACTTCCAGGCACCCCCCTCACCACCATTGCTTCCAATCATTGCCTGAAGGTGCTCGATGACTTGCGAGCAGTGCTAGGTACTTCTTGGGCTTTCATTGACATTTATGGAAAAGAGGTCCTGGCACTGGTGAAGAAGATGGATGAAGAAGATAAGGATGTCCGTGCTATGAAGACACTTACCAAATGTCAGGCCAAATGTCAGGCTACAGACACTGCCTTAGCCACTCAGAATCAGATAACAGATGTTAAACCTGCTAACAAAGGTGTGTGGGCACAAGGACAGCCTCCAAAGGGAAAGAAAAGATGTATCAAATACCCAGGATGTCAAGGTACGTAGTTTGACGCTCATTCGACATTTTGTCCATTGACACAGTGAGAATATGTAGCTTTCATGTTTCGGAACAATTCATCAACCTCACACCCAGACCTGGACCTTTACCACAGTCCATCAACTCCACAACACCCACACTTGCACCTGCACCCGCATCTTCACTGCCAACCAGACAATTTATCAACTTTTCAATCCATACATTTGCTATGCCACCACTACCATTAGAACCCTCGCGCTATCACAGTGCTGCAAATTAGTATATTAGAAACATTATGCCACTATCACAATGCTGCAATTTAATACTTTCTTTTAGTGTACACACTGTCTATCAACTAACATGAGTCGGACTCCCATACTTCTAATGTAGAGCATGCAAAGTTTCAGTGCTCCCACCACCGTTGCATTGTCTTCTGTGAAAATAAGTCTACGGCTCCCAATGAAATGACATCTTGCACATGATCCACTTTCAGCCTTGCACAATGTCTGTCTTGTTGCACATGGATCTCCGATGTGTGGTATACACCTTCCAATTGCTCAATATCCTTCAATTTTGCAGGCTCAGTGTGGAAAGACCCTCGATGAAGTGTTTGAATCTGTTAGAGTCGTGCAAACTCCTAAGTGCGAACTCCGGAACTCCGGAGTTGTTGCGTGCGGTCGGGACGTTGGCTTCACCTTGTGTGGTGCGCCCTTGTCGTAAGTCCGGTCCCGGAACTTCGGAGATGGGACTCGTGTCAAAGTGTAAGTCCTAACACGAGCGTGTTAGAACCTAAGCGGAATTGGTCGGAGTGAGACGAGAGTGACAGGAGTTTAATCAAGTCGATATTCGAACTGATTAACTACGACAAGTAGTTAGGGTTTATATACGGAGTCCGGGGTATCGTAGAGTGAGCGGAAGCGCAGTCCGCAGGTCAAGTCCAGAGTAAGTACTACAGAAGACTGTGTAACTGTGTAGCGTAACTAGATGTAGTCTAGCGTAAGAATGAAATGGAGAAGTGTTAAAGAGGATAGAGTGCCGGATATACAAGTCCGATCACCCGTGACTACGTCTCGGGCGAGAACGCTCCGGAGTTGGTGAGGAGTTGGTCCGGAGGTTCAGAGTTGGACTTGGCGAAAAGTGATGGATATGACAGATTCAGGCAGAACTGCCCGAGCTTTCAGAAGAGGCCGCAAGGCTTCCAAAAGAAGAAGGAGCAGAATCGGTCCGGCTTCCAAATGAGAAATGCCAATAAAGGCAAAGGCAAGGGCAAGGCACCGCAGCAAAGCAGTGGTAATCAAATTGAAGGAGAACAAGGTTTCATTCATGAAGTTTTAGTTAATGACAACACTGATGAAACTTTACATGAAGCATCGGAGATGCACTACTTCGATCATAACACCCCATTGGGAGCTTCTGAAAGCTTACCAATGGAGACCAATGATGCCGACATGGAGGGCGTCAGTTTCGATACCTGGGAGACAGGTACCGAGGACGTGCAGACAGGTATGGACGAGATCCATTCCCATTCTTCCTTTTGCCGACGCTCCTCTTTCACTCTCTGAAAAAGGAGGAGCAGGACCTTCTCAGAGAAGAGACCCGATCGTAACAGATCGAGAGATACCGGTCATTCCAATGGGTGTTACCGAGACAAAGCCGAAAGGAGGAAAGAAGAAAAAGAATAAAAAGGTTGTCGTTTCACTTGGCGGTCTGATTTCTCAGACACGTCACTTTTCTAATCACGAAGTCGTTTTTCCCACTCCTTCCATTCCCTATATCCAAACCGAAGCTTTTAACACTTCTTTCCAGCCTTCGCTGAGATATGGTGCAGTTCCAGAAGAACCCATCACTTACCCTTCACACGAAGGAGTTGTACCAATTAGGGATAAAGGAAATGTATATAAGGAGATGGACGATGATAGGGACACCTTCTTCGATGAAGAGAGCAATAAATACCTTTGCTATTACTTGGGTGATTCTAAGCCGAATGAGTTTGCAAAATCTCATTGGATGATTGATAGCGGCTGCACTGATCATTTATCCCCTTTCCTGGATGACTTTGTTCATCTAGGACAAGGAAAGTGAACTGCTTCAGTCGCTAATAGGGGAACAGTTGCAATGTATGGTCCAGGGACCATCTTGCTAAGGCAGATTAATGCCGATGTTCCTCCCAATACAGTAACTCTAGAAGATGTTTGGTATGCACCAACCTCAATTAACAGATTGCTTTCTGTTACAGCATTAACACGCCACGGCTATCGCTGTGAGATTTCATCTGCAGGATCTAGTATCTGGGACAAGAGAGGACGTGAGGTGATCCGGGCAACTCCCCTATCTCCCACTAATAACCTTCATTGGTTTCAGTCAATTCTGATTACTCCAATGATTGGTTTGCTTGCCTCTCTTGTGGACAATGATTCCTATCAAGTATGGCACCAACGCTTTGGTCATACTTCTCGTAACGCTTTGCGTCACGCCCATACCCATCTTTCCAGTGTTCCTAGTGTCACCATTCCTTCCGGTGCTCCACCCTGTAAAGGCTGTGCTATCGGAAAGATGCCGGAACGCTCTTTTCCAGGTTCCGATAAACGGGCTTCTCGCCTGCTTGCTCTGGTTCACACAGACCTAGTTGGTCCTATGCCTATTGAGCCACGCTCGCATGCTCGATATATCTTGACTTTCATTGATGATTGCACCGGCTATGCTCTTGTGTCATTCTTGCAGGTCAAGTCTGATACTTTAAAGCATTTCTGCAATATGGTTTCTTGGGCCGAGACCTTTACTGGTCAGTCCCTAGCCTCCGTCCATTCAGACCGTGGGGGGGAATTCATGAGTCATGAGTTTACCGCGTTCCTCACTTCTCGAGGCATGACTCATCAGACTTCCGTGCCTCACATGCCACAACAAAATGGTAGAGCTGAGAGGTTTAATAGAACCATATTAGAAGAGGCAGAAGCAATACGCCAACATGCTTGCCTTCCTAAAGCATTCTGGCAGGATGCTGTAGAGACTGCTGTTCATATTTACAACAGACAACCAATGCATCGTCATGACTGGAAAACCCCTATTGAAATATTCAAGGGAGATGGCAAGAAACCAGATGCCTCATATGTTAGGGTATTCGGAACTAGAGCTTATGTTTTCATTCCTCCAGAACAATGGCCAGACAAACTGTCTCCCAAATCTGAAGAGATGATGTTCATAGGGTATGAACCTAATACAAATGGATGGCGATTCTGGTCCAAAGTTAAGCATCGAGTTGTGATCGCTACTAATGCTACATTTGATGAGAGTTGTTTTCCACATTGTTCCAAAAGCCAAGAAGATGGACCTGCCCCTATTCCAATTCCAGATGATCAGACTGATCACCAATCAGTGGACATTGGACCTAGGTCAAAATCTCCAACTGAACACATGCAAGTACGTGTCCCAATACCTCGAGGAGATACACCTGAACCAGCCGATGATCCGGGTTATTATCCGTGGTCACCTCCCTCATCTCCATCCATGCCATCACGACCTCTTTCACCGTTGGATAAATCTCAGACAACTCCTGAGCAACATCAACCTTCACCAACCAATCCAGGTGTGAAGAGATATCGTCCAGATACTGGACATCAAGCTCAAAAGGATGATCTCCATCAAACAAAACAATATCTCGTAGATGAATCTCCATCATCGTCTTCTGATGGTCAAGAATGGATGGTACCAGAAAAAGATAAGCGAAACTGGTTACCACCTAGACAACAGTCTAGAGAACCATTAGTGGAATTCAGATCACAACCTCATCATTTCCGTCCTATGCGAGATGAGAGAACCAACTACCGAGAACCAGTAGTGCAACGCAGATCTAATCGCACTCCTGCACCTAGGTTCGTACCCGATAATGCTTATGGTAATAGACCACCAGCAGTTATCGAGAGAGATATCAGACAAGAAATCGATCCAATTCAGGAGGAGGACTCTGAACAGATCGAAGTTGATCAAGAGATCCCAACTAATGAAAGAGACGGTGATATGAATGACATGTATAGTAATGCATGGTATCGTCATCACCTATCTACTGTGATTCAAGCGGTAGATCGTGAAGTTCCTAAACAGTACCGAGACATAGCAAAGCTATCTCGAGAGGATCAAGCGGACTGGCATAAAGCCATGAAAGATGAGATGAAATCTCTAATAGAAAGAGAGGTATGGGAACTTACTGATCTTCCTAAGAAGGGCCAGGAAAATAAGGTCTGTCGGTTAAAGAAAGCCATTTATGGCTTAAAACAAGCTGACCTTCAATGGAACAAGCTTCTCCATAAATCCCTAGTGGATTTTGGATTCAAAAGATGTACTTCTGATTCCGGGGTTTATGTCAAATTTGTTGGAAAGGATATAATTCTTCTTGTCATTTATGTTGACGATGCTTTATTCCTAGGAAGTAACAAATCTCAAGTACTCGCTCACAAGAAGAAGTTCATGCAGAAATGGGAATCTCGTGATCTTGGCGAAGCCAAAGAGTATCTTGGCATGCACATTACAAGAGATCGAAAGAACCGATCTATTACCCTTGATCAACCAAAATACGCCAACAAGGTAGTTGTGCGATTTGGTCAAGAGAACTGTAAGGAAACTCTTGTTCCTCTCCCGACTGGGTATATCCCGAAAGCTAAAGTCGGAGACATTAACGGAAATCTTCGGAGTCGTTATCAATCAGATATTGGTTCCTTGCTTTACATAATGCTTGGAACTAGACCAGATATTGCTTATTCTGTGATCAAGATGTCGCAGTACTCTTCCAATCCTTCGGAAGATCACTTGCAGAAGGCAATGCAAATAGTTCACTACCTATCACATTCATAATCTCTCTGCATAACTTATACTGCTTCCGGTAATCACTCCGGACTAATTGCTTATTCTGACACAGATTTGGCTGGAGATATTGAAACATCTCGCTCCACAACTGGTTATGCCATGTTCCTGGCAAACGGGATTGTCTCTTGGTTATCAAGATGACAAAGAAGAGTCAGACTTTCTTCAACAGAAGCTGAGTATTGTGGTATGACTGAATGCACTAAACAAATTCAATGGATTAGGAATCTCTTTGATGAGATCCACTTACCGATATCTCACATACCTTTATGCATAGATAATCAGGGTGCAATGTTCCTTGCATCTAATCCAGTGCAGGAAGGACGAACAAAACATGTTCACATTCCACAACATTATATTCGCGAAGCTGTTGAACATGGTGAAGTTGAACTGTTCTATGTTACCACCAATTCACAATTCGCAGACATCTTTACAAAGAACCTAGGAAAGATAAAATTCCTAGAGGGACGACTGAGTCTAACCCTTACGCTGTTCCTAACATGAACAGTGAGGAGGAGTGTTGAGATTATTAATTATCTAATCTTATTGGATAATTTAAATCTTTATTATATCACAAAGCATGTGACTTTAGGTCATGTGATCAGGTACACTGTTCATGTCATGCTATTGGCTGATAGCCGTATCACTTCTTATTGGTTGTAGATATGAGGTATTTTAGCTTCTTGGATAAAAGCTATTTCTTCTATTGGATGCTATTGTTATACGTACATGGTTACAAACAATAGCTAGACACTATATATAGAGGGGATCTTATCTCTCTCCCCTCTAACGAATTATCACCCACTTCTTCGTTCCACTGCTATCCAGCAAGACCTTGACTACCAATCTCTAACGTTCACCTACCTAGTGAGTATTCCCACTAGGCTCTACTCCTTTGTCCCCTCGCCCTTCGGAGTACTTTATACTTCGAAAGAGTTCATCTCCCCCACTCGCTCTACTGCTTCCCTGGCGCATACTGGCGCTTCTGACAGCTTCCTCGGCATGTCTAGAGTGTCCTCGTCGTGTCTTGATGCTGTAAATGCGTGCACTTTTCCATTCGGTGTGGCTTGCTTGTCTCGAGCATCGTTGAGTGTGTACTCCTCTGCCTGCTGCTCTGGCCTTTTGATGGCACGTTCTGACCCTGTGGGTAATTCATTTGGCCGCCGGTTTATATCGTCGATGGCGCTTCCGATGTGTCCGTCTCGACACTGGAGCACGTCCCTTCAAGCTTGCACGCCCGCTCCACCCCCACTCGCGTTCAGCGTGTGCATCCTTGTGCAGAAACTCGTCTGGTGGCTTGGGCTCCTCCTGCATGTGGGGGGATACGACCAGTAAGTTGTCATCCTCTATTGGAATTGGCTGATCGACCTCGTTAGCTATCGTCGACGGTCGTCACTCCACGGTGCCCCCGATGTGTCCGTCTTGACGCTGGCGGGCATACCTTCATGGCCTGCACGCCTGCTCTACTCCTACGCGCTCAGTGTGCGCATCCTCATCCTGCTTGTGCAGAGACATCTGGTGGCTTGGGTCGCTCCTGTAGGTGGGGGATACGACCAGTAAGTCGTCGTCCTCTATTGGGTTGGTTTATTGACCTCGTTAGTTATCATCCTCGTTTGTCACTCCACGGTGCCCCCGATGCGCCCGTCTTGACACTGGAGGGTGTACTACTTCATGGCTCGCACACCTGCTCTACTCTCTCACGCTCAGCTTACCCATCCCTGTCCAGTTGGTGCGGGGACTCTTCTGGCCTGGTCGCTTGGTTTGCTCCTGCAGCTCGGAGGATACGACTGGTAAGTCGTTCATTGGGGTTGGCGTCTCTGCTCGGCATGTTGCGTCTTCGTCACCAGCTCTGCGACCTCATTCACTACCCCCGTGCCCTCGTCACCGCTTTGTCTTCCCTATTCCTCCCGTTCCGTACCCGCACTTGCTACGTGCACTTGAATTGACGTCGAGGCGTTGTCCCGAGCAAAGATTTGCCGCATATCTTGACCGTTGTTGACACTGTTGGCTGACTCGTTCTGGTAGTTCTAATATGTCCTGAGATCCAGGTAAAGGTGAACTGAGGCTGAGAAAGCGGATGAGATACACAAGACGAGAGAAGAAAAATCATATGTGAGTAGTAGTCAGAGAAGATTACATACACAGAAGAATACGGAATGGCACAAAACAAAGTACAAGTATTTACAACATAGCTACTGGTGAACGCGATAGAATGGTCCAAATGGTCACTTCTTCGTCTGCTTGCTGGAAGTAGTCGCTTGAGGAACTAAATTGGCCTTGCACTTTCCCGATGAGCTGCGCCACTGGACATAGCGCTCGTGCACGGTCTGTACAACGGTGTTTTTCAGTGAGCGGAGGAAACTACGCCAGGGCACCGTCAAGGTAGCCGTTGACGTCTGGACTTGCTCGATGTACTTCGCCTCTGCATCGCCTGATTCCATCAAGGCAAGAAGCGAGGCTTTTAGTGCTCCTGATGCATTGCTTAAGAGTCTGTCGACATCGTCTGTGGAAAGGGAAGGATAAAGTAGCTATTGTGGATTAGAAAACAGCACAGGAACAAAAAAAAAACACTCGCGTTGTTGATTGGCGTCAATCACTAGCTTGCCGTCTTGAGCAGAACATGTGTATACTTCCACTGACACCTGCGCAATAGATATCCAGGTGATATCCCTCCAAATGATTCCCATGCCACCTTCTTGGATAACGGGATTCAAATCGTCGTACTTTACGACGGGTTCGACGTGCAGTTGTTTCCCAAGGGGGCCATCTAGGCTAGGGGATTGCCATCTGGAGGATTCTTGAATGCAAAATAGAATGGCGAGGTCGATGGTAGGATTCGAAGCGATGACCTCCTTGAGATGGTCACGCGTTTTAGAAGTGGAGCTGGTGAACGCAACCTCGCCGACCCATTTATGGATCCTGCAAGGTTTGCCGACGGTGGGGGTATCTTCCAAGTTCACTTGAAAATCAGGTATGACAACTCTCTGATCATTTTCGCTGTCTTGCCGACGTGAGTCGTCATAGTAAAGACACTTGTTCATGCAGACGAGTAACTTGTAGATATCCCAATCATGGCTGATCGTGTTCGCGAAGTTGATAAATGCATGAGATAGGTTGGAGAGGAGGCTTTCGTGTAAACTAGAGGGGCCCATGATTAAGAGGGTATTTTCGTTGTAGATGTAAATCAATCTGTCCAAAATTATTGTCGTTAGTGATCCCACTCATAACAACCTTCAGGTTGACATACTTAGCCAGCAAACGGGGGTACTGCTCTGAAAGCACTTCTAAAATATTGGCGTAATCGTCATGGGAGAAGTTATAGACAGTCTAAATACAACCAAGTTAGTAGTCCACATGTGTGAGACTGAATGACTGACATGCACTATGTCAAGTGGAGCATCTACTACTAACTGAAGTGCTTGAGCTACAGTGTGGTTGTTAGATAAGCAGTCATTTGGGTTATCTTGCATATCATGGGCATCATGCAAGATTTTCCCATCACTGCTCTTGGTCTCCCGGCTCTTGTTCGAAGGTTTGGATCAATTACCATTATTCTTTAGCTTTTGGCTGCTGTTATAGCGATAAGAAGGTCATGTTTGGGGGCCTGAGATTTTACCCTCTGAAAAGAGAGGGATAGGTTAGCTAGCAACCAAGGTTGTGAGTACTGGGTATCCAAACTTGTTCGTAAGGCGGCATGAGCAGACATGGTGCACTACTAGAAACAACTGAGGAACTTGAATGGCGAAGTTTTGCATGTGATATGGCCTACAAGACAATGGCAGGGGTAGGGGAAGAGGATATTCGCATAATTTGCATATGTTCCAATATCGCGGACAGCTAAGTATGTCATGTAAGTATCTACACTTGGAAATATGTTCATGCAAGGTATGAAAATTAGCATCATGAAGATGTCACATAGAACATCGAAAGTTGCACACAACAATTTTTACTGAAGATCCACAAAATATTCATCGTCATTTACATCGCAACCCCCCCCCCCCCCTGTTGATCTTGTCTGTAATCAGCAAATATATGACTTGAACAAAAAAAGAATCACCGATAGCACAGCGACGGCGAGGCATACACTTAGGTGAATTACATGGATGAAGGGGTTGTCCGGATTGGAGAATAGTATCACACCATACACCGACATTTGTATTTGAGGCCCGGAGTGCCTTTTTAAAATAGTGAACCTTCAGGTGGTTGAGACGCATGCGACACATGTACTCTGAGAGTTTGCATGAAACTAGACACAGCTGGGCTCGCAAGACAGATCTTCTAGCACGAGCTACTTCCAAGTGAAGATAGGCAGCATTAGGCTCGGCCATATACTCTGTAGACTGCACACATTGAGCAAAATATGAATTTGATAAACTGAGACTCACCAATTCCAAGGGTTCTTCCAGTTCTTCAGGTGAGCCTGGCTCAGAAATATCTATCTCGGTATCTGGAAGGTCGTGTGGGGTAGGACTTTCAGAGTTTCTCTTTGAAGTTTGCCTTGGAGACGAGAAAGAGACGGATATGAAAGACTCCATGATGGCTTTGTGAGAGGATCGTTTATGTAAATTTCGCATGCCATCATACATACGTTGTCGCCACCATACAGTGTGACTGTATGCCATTTTGCGACACATGAACCAACCCACTTCTCACTGCCACGGCTGGGTGGAGAATTTAATCCAAATTGACGAATTTCTTGATGAAGGAACCAACTTGCAGGGGAATGTTGGAAACACTCCACTGCCCGAACCAATAGCCCAGGCAGATGGAGGCTGGAGTCCGCATGCTGAGGAAAACCTTGGGTTAGAGGAAGAGATAGACATGGATCAGCCAGGGGACCCATACCAGGGGACTGTCAAGGAATTTCCTTCCTCGAGCGCTTTGGTTGACGAGCTCCGGACTCAGTATGGCTGCTATCGATAGTCTTTTAATTCTCGAGCTGGTAAGTCTTGGTTTTTTTATATGAAGTATCTTTGGTATTGACAGATGACGCCTTCAGATAAAGGCCCTACCCCTCTCATTCAGGACAGCCCACCAATTGTGTGGCCTGACGGAACTCCTTCCTAGTGGACCTGAATGGCAGTGTCGGGTTCTTTCACCTGAGGTACCAATGAAGTCGCCAGTAAGACTCTTTTACCGTGACCCAATCAAGTGCTTGGAAGCGCTGTTCAACCATCCTTTGTTCCACGACAGACTTGACCTCGTTCCCTGCCGTGTCTACCGAACTGCTCAATGTCTCATCCACGTATACAGCGAGTGGATGACAGGGAATTCTGCATAGGAGATGCAGGTATGGTTTTGCGCTTTTTTCAGTGTCGACATTGACCATGTTAACAGAGTGAAATACCTGCCGGCGCCACCCTTCTTGGCATGATTCTCTCATCCGATAAAACCAACATATCTGCTCTCGTTGACGATCAATGCGCCCATCCGCTTCTGCTCGGCCTTGCAAACATACACATGTCCACTCGTCTAAAGTTGTCATCTGAAGCCTTTTTGCTCACTACACTGCTCCCGATTCCAAAATTTATCCACAAGACGGCGCGCATTCGCAGTCTCCTAGCTGATCAAATATTTCATGAATCCCTCAACATAATCCTGCAACCTTTGAAAGATGCCGCTTGTTTTGGAATTATGATGAACGATCCCCTCGGAAATTTACGGTTTTGTTTTACCCCACTCGCTTCGTACATTGTCAATACACCGGAGGGATGCTTAATTTCTGGAGTAGCCAGAAAGACATCACCAATTACAACTGCGATGTACAAGTAGTTTGGCAATTCATATCAACACCTCCTATGCACAAAGTCCCATACCCTGAAACGACTTCGGCGGATCAAGGTCAATCCCAACAACCTTCAACAATACCTTACCGCTGCACAAAAATTCTATTTGAACGGTGTTGCATTGCTTTTCTTTCGTGATTGGTATATGGCAGAACCCCCAAGGTTTTTGACCCCGGAGCCGCTGCACGAATGGCACAAAAAAAATTGGGATCAGATCGTTCAGTGTGCCATCAACATCATGGGGGTGGAAGAGCTAGCTTTCCATTTTTCTGTACTCCAGCCATCTATCGGGTATTGCCACTTCAAAGCAGGGATCTCGCATCTCAAGAAAGTGACAGGGAGAACGCAACGAGACGTGCAGAGATCGCTTATTGCAGTAATCGCTGGTGCAGCACCTCGAGGCTTAGTCATGGCAATGCGTGCACTCCTAGACTTCTGCTACCTCGTGCAGGCCCCAGAACTCAATGACGATGACTGCAGCACATTGTTGTTGTTGTTGCACACTTTTCATGACAACAAAGCACATGTGATCAAGGCAGGGGGACAAAGAGGAAAGAAAAAGGTGATCACGAACTGGTACATACCCAAGCTCGAATTGCTCCAAAATGTCGTGCCTTCAATCTGCGACTCTGGTGCACCGGCCCAGTGGACTGCTGACGTCACTGAACATGCTCATATCCTCATGATCAAGAACCCAGCTCGGCGGAGTAACAACATTGATATTGATCCTCAGATTTGCAGATACCTCGACCGCCTCGAGAAGTGTTCAAGGTTCGAACTTGCGACCTCTTTTCGGGAACTGTGGGATGTAGCAAGTGATGGGGACGACAACCACGACAACGTCAAAACTGATGGTGATACTCGACTCTTTCAGTCTATTGTAAAGCTGGGTCAGCCGAAATGCTCTCCGACCAATTACGTTTCCAAAGCCAATCGCTTGTTGGAGTCGACTCCCACCTCTGTTTCGAAGTACGAAGTACTCCGAAGGGTGAGGGGACAAAGGAGTAGAGCCTAGTGGGAATACTCACTAGGTAAGTGAATGTAGAGATCGGTAGTCAAGGTCTTGCTGTTACAAACGGTACTCTCATCGCCCCTATCTATCATCTTATCTTTTCCCTTTCACTTTATCTAGTGATAGATGATGACGACGTTGTCACATCTAATCTTATCTTGGAACTCTTTCCTTTCCATCACGGATGACTCTAGTCACAAAGACTACTCAAGTCACAGTCAAGACTCGTGCATGACCTGGAGGCATGACACTATGACGTCACAAGGACTCTATGATGAGTCACATCCATTAGACTCTCGATGACTAGCAACAGCATCGTATCTCGAG
>JBBPSB010000495.1:0-16956 GCA_038093375.1 Xerocomus brunneocitrinus
TGCGCAGCGTGCCGGTCGAGGAACGCATGAAACTGCCGCTTTGTTATGACAAGCTTGCGGGCATCACGCAGCGAGCCGGTCTCGGCCCCCGTGTTCTCTGAGTCTAACAGGAGCACTTGGAAGACCTGTCGCCGGTTCACATCCCGTCGCACATCATTACGAAAATCAGAACATACCTTCCAGCGGAACGGCGCAATTTGCTCGAGTTGGTCGTTCATATCCTCTTCCCAATTATTTCTGGATAGGCAGCCGATCAATAAGTGGTATGGTCAAGGATCAAATACCACACATGGTAACAACCGTGTTGATTTTGACCTTGATTCCCCTCTCTTTCGCCCATTGGGCGACCTTGAATACATTGTTGATGTGGGTTGTTGCGGTTCCGTTCTCTGCACGCCCCTGTTTGATATTCGTGTCCGTGTCGAATGAGTCACAGGAGATGGCCATGACGTCGAGGTATTTCCCATACGTATCCAACCATTTTTCTGTCACCTTCGAGCCATTGCTCACGACAGAACAAGACTCAATGTGCAGCTCTTCTTGGCAGAACTTGAAGACCTCGCCAATATAGCGAGGCTGGAGAAACGGTTCGCCACCACTTATATTGAGTTTTTTCATGCCTGCGTCAGCGAGCATGCGAAGGCCACGCTTTGCATCCTCCAGAGGGAGGATGAATTCGTTCTTGTTGGTATGGAAACAGAAGTGGCACTCATAGTTGCAGCGCCTGTTTGGGAACCAGTTCACAGAGACCGGCACTACCGCCGGTGCAGTGCTGAAGAACGGTAATGATATGTCAAGCCAAAAGAGCTTCATGTCGGGAGGATGATAATCGTTTTGAGCGGGGGTCTGAGTAATGGCGAGTAGCAAGGTGGGAGGCAGGAAAGAGACGTAGTTTTAGAGTTCGATGTGGATAGGAGGGTAAGCGCAACCTCATGCCAGACGGATCGGGAAGGCGAGATCGGTTACACTAACAGGGGAAATCCAAAAGAACTTTCGACCATGAGGCTGATGTTGCGCATGGAAGGTTCATGACAGCGTGAAACCGAACAACCAGGAGAAATTACAATGTTCGTTTGGAAAACGAGAGCGGAAGGCGTGCTTCGTGAACAAGGTCCCTGAAACAGATAAGCCCTCCAAAACATGTCCCTGTTTTGACGGCTGTTGATCTGGGGCTGTCCCAGATCAACAGGTGCCACTTTCAACTTCACCGCCTGAATAACGTGTGTCGTTTACGGAGAGCAAGTCAAGAGTGCATAAGTTGGCTAGACCGCTGAGGCTTTTCAAGTACAATGCATGTCTCAAGTACGGATTCTCAAATGCCCATGAATCAATGAAAAACCGGCAGCCTCTGGTTGTGTCACTGTCAAACCCTTGCGCAAGGAGCGGTTGACGGTTGACGTTAACGCATCAAGGCACTTGCGCCCGAGCTGTACAGAAGACACAAACATAGGCAGCGGCTGCTCGGCGACCCATAATCACTTTTGAGAACACCTCAGCGGCGCTAAGGAAACAGATTCGGAGACGTGAATTGCGGAGTAGTGTCGATCGTTCTTTGCCATTGGTATGGTCCTCTAGAATATCAGTTCCCAGTGTTAACCTCGCCTTGATCCAGGTTGTTTCATCCTGAAATAGGACAAGGTTGACGATATGGGGTCGGAAATGACCTCGTGAATTGTAAACTGATGAGGGTTGTTCTAGACGGAAGGCAGATCATGTTCCTGACAGGTAGTATCCCAATGCGATTACGAACGTTCTGCCTAGTGCTTAAATGTTCTTCTGGATGTTGGCGTTGACGAGAGGCGGAGTATAGTTGAGATCCCAGCACTTCCCCCGTAATGTTGAGTAATGGGTTAGCGTAGACCAATCAGACACGCTCTCTGAGAATACTCAAAGAACCTGGTAGTGTACAGTGCCATTAAATGATTTGCTGTGTGCTGGGTGAGACTCGGTGTGTGAAGGAAAGGTGCCCGAGGCTCTCGTGGTGACAAAATTGTGTGACACGTTGTCACTTGCTGACATCCCCTATTAGGTTTCCAGACTTCAAGTTGCGCTGGGCAAGGAGGGATCACCAAATTGTGGAGCAGCTTTCAGCTTGAACTAGTGGTATGTCATACTAAGCCTGGATGACTATTGTGGTCGAAACTGAGGGACTAAGTAGAGATAGGCGTCTTTTTATCTACTGGATGAGCCCGTCGTCTAGGGGACTCTATTGCGTGTCGGCCGGCGCAGTCGCGCTCGACTAGTGGTACTGCATGGCCCTGCCATCACCGATCAGTGTGTCCCATCACTAGTAGTTGCCCGCCATCATGCGTGTCACACTCCTTTTTCTTTGACTCACATGTTCTGACTCCTTGGATGCCTTGCAGTTCCTTTCGACCGAATGCTCGCCTTTGCTTATTATAAACCCAGTACCCGCATGCCGGAAGCAATACCTACCTAATGGCAATTGGACCCAATCTCACAACGGTAGACAACTGATCCCCTCTACTACCTCATGGGATGATTCCTTGCCCATAGGCTCCAAGATATCGTAACCAACGTTCACCGGGCGGCGTGCACCATCTCCACGTCGTTGTTTCTTAATGCTATAGAGGGATAGGGTAATGCGCGGAGGGGTCAGATTGCTGGAAACAAATCTGACATGGATAGGCCGGTGATTGACAACCGACAGTCGTTATCTTAAGGAGAGTGCAAGAGAAGCTTGTTATGTGCATAAAAGGCGCTTTCAGATGGACTTGGATTTGGTAGAATGGTAGCCAACTGACGAACTAGGATTTCGTCAGGCCACGACTCATATTCGAAGAACAAGTTAGACCGAGTCAGTAGTAGGCGAAGCTTTGATTCCATGTCGCTGAGAAACCTTTGAACATTCAACATACTTTTGAGTCTTAATTACAATTACTACTCCCCTCCTTTGAAACGGCAGGGCTAACAAATAATCTTTCAATTTTCGTAGGCATATTGGCACTGGAGTGTTTACGCATGCTCGTCCGCCACCGGCACGTATTAGACGCGTCATTAGCGGCCAGAAGTCTGATCAGATACTATCTCATAGCCCCCAGGTAGATATGTCATCTACCGCCCTTCATTTCTGGCGATCATCGGACTCGTTTGGATGATCCCTACCTCGCGCTCCCGTTTCATCGATGAATAATTTTGACTAAAATATGCTGACCGTGTTTTGCCGAAGGAGTGCGTCATAGACTCCTGAGGCTCCGCTTGTCGACTATAAAGGCATTCTCCTTGGAATTGCGATAACACCTACTCTTTTCTTTTCACCCCAAACGAACCAGTCCAAATGACGCGCGCAACGACTAAGCTTGGAGGTACAGCATCCGACGTCGTCGTAGGCAAAGTGGCCGTGGGTTCTGGTTGTCTTGTTCAACTTGATAATAACCTCACTGCTTTTTTCTGCCTCTGTGACAGCATGGTCTTATGTTGATGACGCAAGTAACATTATAACCTGTGGCTTGCCTTTCTGATCAATAGAGCAGATGGAGGCCGGAACCTGTTCCTGACGAGCAATGTTTCGAAGCAATCAAAGCAGGCGTCGATGCGTTGCCTCCCGGTGCTAAGATGTTTCTCAACGGAGGTGAGCATTATCCTCCATTCTTTTTTGTGCGGTCTGACCATCGAGCAGGAGAGTTTTACGGGCACAATTTTTCCACCGCGAATCTGGAAATGATTGCCAGATTCTTTGAAAAGTATCCCGAGTACGCTGACAGAACGTTTTTGTCCATCAAAGTTCGTCAAGGACAGAACAGACCGCATGTTTCTCTGACAATTGGCTTTTCAGGGAGGAACCTTGCCCGGGAAACCAGGCACAGACGGCTCGTGCGTGTTCACCTTTCTAGCGTTTTTCGAAGAAGCGCTATATCTGTTTTTTAGTCCAGAGAATCTCGCTCGAAGCGTGAATTTGGTTAACGAGAAACTAAGAGGAACGAAGCGCCTCGACCTGTTCCAGTGCGCTCGAGTTGATCCCAACGTCCCCGTGGAAGTATCCATCGGTGCGCTCGCCAAGCTCAAGAACGAAGGAAAGCTGGACCACATTGGTATGTCCGAGTGTAGTGCGGAGACGCTTCGTCGTGGTCACAAGGTGTATTGGTCGACACGGTCATTCTGAATGACGGATCTCATTCAGCTTCTCTTCTAGGTTCACCCAATTAGCGTCGTCGAGATTGAGATCAGTCCGTTTTCATACGAGGCACAAGCACGAGAAGGTCAGTCTTCATGTATTGGTCTTGATGGGTGATTCTTATATCCATGTCCCAGTCATTGCCATAGCGAAGGAGCTCGGTGTAGCGGTTGCCGCTTACGCGTAGGATTCACCCCGTTTGAGATTGTTACCACACTTTGCTCAATGACGATATAGGCCGCTTGGAAGAGGTTTATTAACCGGCCAAATCAAAAGACCCAAGGATCTCCCTGGTAAGTGACTCTGTCAAAATGCAGCCCAATATAAGACGATTGATCATCATTCAAGAGGGAGATATACGCCATCACATGCCTCGATTCCAAGAAGAGGTAAGAACGACGTCCACACAAATACAGATATCTGACACCTACCACAATAGAACCTGAGGCACAACTTTGCCATCGTGGACGCGTTGACAGCGCTTGCCAAGAAGAAGAACATCACGCCCGCCCAACTTTGTATCGCCTGGGTAAGCTCCCTCGGACCCCACGTCATACCGCTTCCGGGATCGTCGTACGTCTAGATATCCGCCGCAGGTTTTCTTGATATTCATTCGGATTCCGTTTTCCCAGGCATGCTCGGCGGACACTTGAGAATTCTGCAGGTGGTGATGTTGTGTTCACCGAGGCGGAGCTGCAGGAGATCAATCAGGTCATTGAGAGCGCAGATGTGAAAGGGGGCAGATATCCTGAGCAACATGCCAAGTACCTTTGGGCTTAAGAGTGTTGAATTGGTTGTGCTTCGCCAGAATATGACATTATTTTTGAACAGGCTGCACCCTCTCAAACATGTTGCTCGTGCGAGAGGGATGTGACTGGGTTTTAATGTTGGATGTTTTTGGAACAAGTACTAAGTGCAGGGTTCCACAAGTCTTTCATATACTTCCAAAAATGGTTGGTCGAGTCCATAGCGATATGGGTGAAGATAAGCCTAACAAGGACAGTGAGCATGTGCGGTCTTGATAAATAAGTCAAGACTGACGGTGTACTCCTTTGAACTACCAAGGCAGGCCTTACACTCATTCAACCTCTCCTGTCAAGGAGTCGTACTCACATGGCTCATCCTCTAGCATCTGTGCAACCCTTGTCTTCATGTCATCCCACCCACTCTTCCCGAAAGCATTCAACGGGGGAGACCAATAATCCGTTGCTCCGTCCATGTATCCGTGAGGCTCTGTACCAATCGGTACGTTTACTTTAGTTCCCTATGCTTCTATGCTTCTAATACTGCGAACATTACAAATTGAAGTCGACGTCACCAGACTGTCCTCTCTCATACCAAGAGACGGTTCAGCGCTGGTGCCAGGCACTAACAAAGAGGGAAGCTGCAAGGCGGTACTTTGAAGAAGCACAGGAGGAATTTGGTGACTTTGAGAGTGACATCATCGAGGTCATTGGTCCAGCAACATACACTCACTTCCTTGACATGTATATGGGGGGCTTTGGCCTCAGGACGAGTCCTCACATGATACTGATTGCTCGAGTCAGCGCCATTCGGTGTCATCGGTGGGTCTCTAATTCCAACATCTCATAGACTATCCTTGATGGGCATAGCCCCAGGTATTACCTTCCCCAGACAGTGTCATATCCCCCCGTCCGCGTCCGCCACAAATCTACCCAGACCATCTCTCCAATGCGAAAGTAATAAATAGATAGACAAGTAACAACGCGTATAAGATCGACATATGTACGACCCGGACGCTCACTCCACCTCCACACTCGTTGCACGTTTTGACAGTCTCTCCAGCGCTCTTCGCCTCGGGTCCCCAGGTCCCCTCCTACCAGCGATGCCGCTCTGCCCACCCGTGTACCCCAGGCTCACCGCGCGCAAGCCCGCGTCCCTCCACACACCACCTCCCAATGCCCGCTTCCCGTTCATACCCTCGTTCTCGCTATCCTGCGCACCGTCCGCGCCGTCGTGGACAAGCTTGACCTTGGACTTGCCGGCGTCTGTTCCCCGCGAGCCGGGGAGCCCAGTGATCGCCCAGCCGACTTGGATACCGCGTCTGATGCTCCACAGCCAGATCAACCCAAACACTGGCGTGCTTACAAGCACGTTCAGCACGGGGAACAGGTCGGGGTAGCGCGCGGGGGGTGTAACGACCATCTCGAGCAGATGCAGCAGTGTCATGGAGGCGTGGACGACCTGGAAATAGCAGATAGACAGACATCAGTCACCTTTGGCATTGGACAGAGAGAAACATTGGCTGGAAAAAGGAAACACGTACGGCTGAAAACGAGTGCACAAAAGAATCGAATCGCATGCGGTAGGGATTGTGTCCTATGAGTCTGCACCAGAGTAAGAGCATCGCAAGGTATTGCACACCGAGGCCGTCTTTTTTCAATAATGGCCACATGCTGTGATTAGAGTCCGTGGGCATGGTCACGCAAGAAAAGGGCAGATGAAACGGACCTGAAGAGGCCAACGACGTTCCCTAGAGCACCCCACGCAAATACCTCTTCACCGGGTATCGCGCTGGAGAGAAGGAGCGTGAGGGGAAGAAGAGGTAACAGGATGGTCTTCTCATGGACCTGAAACGAAAAGAGGAAAAATGACATCGAAGTCGTGAGAAGCGCATAGGGGAGTAAAGGAAGAGTGGGGGTCTGGATTCGTGGTCCTGTAGTGGGTGAAGATAACCGTGTCTTGTAACCACCCCACAAAAGCCCAGCCACGGCAGGCAGGAACCCGAGTACTGTGAGAGCAGCCGAGCCTCTGATGAGCAATGGTTCTTTTCCATCAAATAAACGCTTCCATTTAAGGACTGTGACATTTGTGAAACACCAAAAGTTCGCAACCTTGTCTTCGAAAATACCGCGAGAGAATGGAAAAATGCGTGTTATAGAAGCCCAGAGAGTGGAAACAGGAGAGAAGGGTGGTAGGAAGGGTGCAAAGAGGATAAGAAAAGAGAGTGTGGTGACCAGTGCCAGTCTGGTGAAGAGTCGGAGTCTAATTTCTGTGTCAGCGTATACATTTGCGCCAAACGATGACCATACCCTTCCTTAGGTCCCAGAAAAATACATTTTCCAAATAGATATGCTCCAATGGGAGGCGCATAGTAGAGCGACATTTGCTTGAACCCCAGGCTGAGAACAAAGAAAAGAGCCCCGACTAGGTCGAATCCAACAGCGAACGCATTGATTGCTAACAAGGCAAATCCTGTGGTACGATCATATGAATACGCACATTCGTGGCTGTGATTAATTTGCGTACCAAGCATCACTGAGTTGTATTGGAAGTGGCCAAAGTCAATGAGCAGAAGAGCGGGGTGGAACAGTAGTGTGACCAGCGCTGCATGCTGCAGTACAAATGAATTGGAAGAGTGGACGTAATGGAATAATTTCCGTACCTGGGTCCTTGAAGAGCGTGTCGCATGCCATGTACGCGTGAATGCATACAATGCTGGAACGTATATGAGAGCGTCGAGCACAATTACGCTTGAACGCATGAATAGCTTATTTCCCGGTGTTTCTAATCCGCGAGAAGTATCCAAAGCGAACCACGATGGTTCTATCCATGATCCACTTGAGGCAAACCAAATCAGATGCATTGTGCAACGAGGTTACTCGGCTACTTGCATTTTACCGCACATCCAAGAGACATAGGCTGTCAGTGGAGGGTAATCGAGTCCCCAATATTGCAGGTCATACCGATACCATTGTTGAACAGGGAGGTGAATGGTTAACTCCATCCAGTGTCGCTGTGCCTCGTAATCACCGAATATTGGTGGTGTGGAATGCCCTGGACGTGCGAGTTTGAATGACATTCAAAGGAAGGTCAAACAGAGACATGCCTGAGTAACCTCCTAGGCCTATGCACCACTTGATGTAGGTGGAGGCGGCCATAGCACACGGAACGACCCATGCCTTCATATTATGCTTATGCATCCAACGGACCCATCGCCTCCCAGCACCTTGATCTATCGCGTCTTCGTTTTGGGTCCTCCAAAGGGCTGTTGCGCGGGACTGTCTCTCCTGCTCCAAGAGGAGACTAAAGCTTATCCGTTTGCCTGAACTCGAAGGAAATGCGGATGCGGTGGACGAAGCGACAGAAGCAGGCGAGATGGATCGTGCTTGCCAATCAAGGTCGGAGCTGAATGCACCCGCTTTGAGCCAAGACAGACTCTCGGAAGTGTGCAACAAATGCCGGCGAGGGACGGGCGACACGATTTCTGGTTCGACATCCGAGCTGCGGTGGAATGTTGAAAAGGAAAAAAAAAAAAACCCCTGGTAGATACGCACGTAACGCTTTTCATACTGGCGATGGAACTACGAAGACGCAACGTCGAGTTTCGGACGGTGGTCGACACTTGTGGGGATGAATTCAGCGACAGAGACCGGTCGCGGTAGAATTGTCCCGAGTATTCCTCGTCCTCTGGAACCACGTCCATTTTAAAGTCAATACTGCAAACCCCGAAACTGAGTCGGGATGCTGTATGAGTGAGAGGCTAAAGAGCATTCCAAAATTGGAAAGTGATTCAAGCTTTTGCCAAACAACAGCCATTTGGTTATCTGCTCAACTTTTGATCTTGTCCTAGATCACCACAAACGAAATCATCAGGCCATCGTGGGTGAAACGCAACGAACGCGGTCCTGACAGGCCCCGATTGGTTGTTGTCTATCTTGTGGTATCGCCCGAGTATAAAGCACCGTCAACAGACGCGTCTTCATCCTTTCTCTCACCCCGTGTCTACCATGAAAAGAGGCTTTCTCAACACCGAAAAGGCGAAACGCAAGCTCACTGCGGAAGCAGACTCATCTGCTAATAAAGGCAAGGGAAAAGCGAAAGCAGAAACGTGAGATGTTGTCCATTCATCGATGGCTTGTACTATAGACGATGATTACAGCTCTCTTCCCACAAGCCCATATCCACCCCTTCTTGATCTCCATTCTGTGCCACCAATCAATTCTCATTCAGAGGGGAAAAAGCGCTTCATATTCCGCCGCTGGCCACGCGATCCCAATGGCAAAATCATCATACCTTCTGACATTCATGGAAAAGAAGCAAGAAACGGCCTCAATTTGTGGGGAGCCACCCTCTACGACTTTTACTATGTCCGCCGCATACCCAGCAACGTCCATGGCCTCACCATCTCGACCGGGAGCAAAATCGCCAATGTCATGAAGTCATTTGGTGAACTCGAGTTTGCGCAAGATGAGCTTGCCTGGGCATCTCGTGAAGCAGATCCTAGGGAGATGCTGGCATGGGATCCTGCTCAAGCTATTGTGGTCCATGAGCGGCGCGTGCACGCAAGCACCGGCGTCGTCCATTGCATAAACAAGAAGGAATCTACGCTCCCAGAAGTACCCGTAGCGGAACATGAGACAGATGTACAAACGCTTGATACCGCTTCCGATCCCATCGAGTCGAGAAATGACGCGGTTGAGGCAGCGAAGGATCCAGCTCCAGAAAATCCCGCGAACAAATTGAGTGGCGAATCCACTGACTCGATGAACGACATCCAAACACAGCGACCTCCATCAGACATTCCCCTGGAGTCCCCTTTCCACCCCACTCATTACCCGTCGCCGTGGCCGCTTGTGCCGTTTGAGAGCGCATGTTCTCCTTTCCCTCTTCAGCGAGCAATACCGATCCATCTCCTACCAAAGAAACTCTACGTACACGATCCATGGAACCTCTTAAACGCAAACGTGGTTGATTCCGACACACGTTGCAAACAAAAAGAAGAGACCTGGAGCTCTAAGACAGATCATATACGCACTTATACCCTCTCACTCCCCCCTGAGTCGCAAAAGATGGCTGAAGCTGCTTCGAAAGCGGCAGCAGCCGCCGAGGATGGACCACTTGAAACAGCTATATATCCAGGAGAAACAGAAGGGCCCACCGAACAGCCTGCAATTCGTGTTGTCCTCCCTAAGCAACCTCGCAAACCTACCCATGTACCTGAAGCTCATTTGTACCTCTCTCCAAGGGGCAGGCTTGGGACAGGGCACCATTCCATCGTTTACGAGGCTGACTTGGAGCTTCCGCGCGACCTTTTCTGCGAGAGCACTCATTGCGAACTTTGCCTTGACGAACAGGTCCATGTTGAAGTTGATCGAGTCAAGGAGTCTGGGGAGTGGGAACGACACCTGAACGAAGAGGCAAAAAAGTATGAGGGACAACACATTGCCTCTCATGATACTGCGTCCTCGTCCTCTGTCCAGATCCCCCCGCGCTATGTCGGCTTCGTGAAGGTGAGATTCGAGCATGTGCCTGTGCAAACGATAGCCATGGTGTCTGCAGCGCAAATGGGGGAGACCCCCCCGGCGGATGCTCCTACTGAGCACTTTGCGCGTGTATCCGATTCCGAGATCCACCGCCATGTTGATTATGAAGGAGCGGAGGTTCCCATCCACCCGAACATCCAGTGGCAAAATCCCTCATTTCCTGAGACCATCTGCGTGCATCAGGCCAAGAAAAAGAAGCCAGCACCCCGGACGGCCACATTCCGTGTCGCAGTGAAGCTGTCTCTTCCCGGCGATCGGCACCTTGAACGCGAAGCCACCAACTACCTCAAGTTTCCCGCACACTTTTTCCAACACTGGACCGGGTACAACGTCGTTCCACCCCTCCATGACCCGACACCCGTCGGTGCACTTGTCCCACAGTTCTTTGGATATTATACCCCGGACGCTTCACCCAAGTCGGATGACAAGAACGCATATCTTAGCCCAATCCTACTCATTGAACACTGCGGTGGACCGATTTGCGTTGACGAGCTATCGGTCGACGACCGGCACGAGTGCGCGGCACTGTTGTTCCGATTCCACAGTGCAGGCTGGCTCCACGAGTCGTTTGCAGAGCGGAACATCGTGATGCAAAAACGGCATCCGACGCACAGTCCCATGGAAGATGACGATCAGCCTGACTCACCCTACCGACGCCAACGCCCTAGCTTCCGATTGATCGACTTTGGTCGGTCATTAGAGTACACGCTGCCTTCAAAAGCGGCTGTTGAAGAGATGGAGGGAAGGGAATTGTTTGGTCTCCTTTGATTTTTTCAAGGGTATGCATGACCTGGCGTTGAGGTATTTCTCTGTTGTATTACATAATAATCCACCGAGTTTGAACACGAACTACAAACTTAATGTGGCAGTCAAAGAAGGCAACGTGGATGGATATGGGGTATTGAAACGCGCTAAGCCCCCCACAAACGCGGATATTTCTGAGCGTCGAACGTGTCGGCTAATCCCTGAGAGGTAAACGTAGTAGAGCCCCGTGGTCAGCACCAGCGCCGAAAGAGGGGGGGGAGGAAGACTCTGGGGACACTCACGCAAGACAGACAGACAGACAGGCTTTCGCCCGTGGCCATTGCAGAGATAACGCTTTCATGTCTGATGAGTGGTTAGGTTTAGAGGAACGAAACATTGCTAGAAGCGTACTGTGAAATTACACTCTCGCCGTAACGTGCACAGAGACAAGTGATCTCGTCAATTCGATGTCGTTATGAGTACCAGCTGTTCGTACGGCTGCCAGAGACTTAGCATGTCTCTCCATGGTCGGCTGCTGGTGCATCAGACGGAGTACTGCAAGACGCTGTTAGATGAAAAGAATGAGACGTTTGGGAATCCGAATGATGCTTAAGGACCGAAGCTCTGAGAAGAAATCGTTGGATAAAGTCGATCCATGGAGTGTCAAGAACGTTGACGAGAAGAGCGTGAAGTGCTGCTCAGCGTCAAAGACTCAAGCGCTTAACTCAACCATTATCTGGGCATTGAACTTCAGCTCACTTATCATGCACGATTTAAGCAAGATCACAGGTAATGTCCATTTGACGTAACAAGAGAGTAACAACGGAGTGGGGATGTATACGACGGGAGAGGCGAGCGAGTTGGGATAGGGGAGGGAAGAACATACGAGTCACGAGCGAGGTTGGGAGTGTCCGACGACGAGAAGCAACAACGATCAACACGACGAGCCCACGAGTCCAAGGCCTAAACCGTCGACGAAAGCTGTTAGCTCGGACAGAACATGGGACGGAAAGAAGAAACGACAAGAACGAGGTACGAGGGGGGAGAGAAACGCACCAAGACAAGCAGTTCACCGGTCCAAGCATCCATCCGACAACCAAGAACCAACCAATAGATTACGAGCAGGAGAGAATGAAGGTGAGGTCGATGGCGAAAAAAGGGAACATGCGGGTTGGGCCAAGCGCTAGACGTCGAGGGTCGTCAGTCATCGGTATGCAAGAACGAGAAGGAAGAAAGAGCACGAACCTGAACAGCAGATCCAACCATCGAGAGCACGCCTTTGCACCAACGACCAGCGAGCACGGAGTGGGGAGTCAAGAAAAACGAGCACAAAATCACAGACGGAGAAAAGAAACGGGGGATGGCATATGGTGGATGGGAAAGAGAGTCGCAGAGACAGACACTTGCGAGACGGCTCGCCAAAGGCCAGGGCTGCAAAGAAAATCGAATCGTTAGTCATGAGCGGTGAAAAGAGACGAGAGGGATAAGAGAGAACGAACCTGTACAGCCGCTCGACGATCAAAGCACCTGTCTGCGCCAATAACCCAACCAAAACCAAAACTGGAGACCAAGAAACGGGAACGAGTCGCAGGAGACAATGAGCGTGGAGGAGGGGAGAGCGACGAGCAGTCGTTGTTGTTGAAGAAAAAAAAACGAGATGCGAGAACGTCTCGCAAGGGCCTGGACATGAACGTTGTCAGTTACAAAGTAACGAGGGATGGATGGAAACAAAAGGGAAAGAGACGAACCTGGTTGTTGGCGGGGACGTCGAAGAAGAGGACGGCGTTGGGGAACTCGACTTTGATGACGTCGTTCCAGAGCCACTCCATGGGGGTACCGTAGGTGATGTCGGAAGAGTCGGTCGCCCCAGCACCGCCGGTGAGCTGGGCGACGAAGTCGTTGTTGGCGCCGACGATGGCAGCTCCAGAGTCGCCGCATCGAGAGAACGGACCCGAATCGTTGTCGTACGGGTGCACCGCCGCCTCAACCGAGTCAAAGTTGCCGAAGAGGCCGTAGCGGCGTTCGCGGGACTCGAAACCATTGAGACGACCGATGGTAGTGAGCGTTGTGAGGCCGCGCTTGAAGACGAATCGCGTGGGGTCGCCCTTGATGTCCTGGCTGTTCGGCTCCATGATCTTGGCGGCGGCGAGAATGACTTTGAGCAGATAAATGCGATCCTCGGGGTAATCGAACTCGGAGGGCACACCGTACCGAGGGTACAGGAGACTCATGAATTTGCCCGACTCGATCTCCGTGCCTAGAATATGAACAGTTATATTGGGCACCTTTAGTCGGACGGGTCAGCACGCACCTAGGTCAATCGCGTTACCCCTCAAGTTCGGCAAGAACTTCTCCTTGTCCAACTTGATAACGCACACGTCTCGCGTGTAGCCGTGAGGGGCAGTGAGGCCGGTGATGGGCGGCGACCAGACGACGTGGCCGATGACGCGATTGTTGACCTCGGACCAGTCTTTCTTCAACGTCGCGAAGAACTTCCTGAGCTCGGCGATCGTCGCCCTCGTGTCGTCCAGGTTCTGTTGGAACTTCGCTAGGTCCGCCGCCGCCTGTTGGTCGCCGCCCTCCGCCCTCGCCGCGTGCCTCTTGACGCTCTTCTCCAAGACGGTGACGGTGTTGTTTAACGTTCCGATAAGGGCCTGAATGGACACAAGAAGGTCGTCGAACGCTCTGTTGCCCATGAGGACGACATGCTTCTTTGGAGCGGCTGTGCAGGTGTAGTCAGAATTCCGCTCATCTTCTGGAAGGAGACAGAGGAAACGAACGTACAAGTGTCGTAGCTGTAGGCGTCATTGCCTTCCGTGTCGGGGAACAGCACGTGGCGTGCAGTGACGCCGTAGAGATCCTCGCCGATCTTGAAATAGAAACCTAGGGTGCCCTGCATGTGACGCGTCTTCAACCCGGCGACGGGCAGGCTAAGAGCAGTCGTGACCCAGTCGATGACGCTCTTGAGCGGATGGACATTGTTGACCGGGGCGTAGAGGATGGGACCAGCGAGAGGCTGAGCCTCCGACTCGCGATAGGCGATGTCGATATCGTCAATGTCGTACCCCTTAAGGAGCTCGAAAATGTCCTGAGCGGAGTCGAAAGCAGCGTCGCCGTTCGTACTGTCGGGACGGACGCCAACCCAGATGGTGCCAGGACTGGTAACGGTCTTGCCGCGACCGTCCTCGGTCTGCTCCTCCCGACGGAAGCGAACGAGGTCGACGGAGGTGTGCTTGATCTGGTTACGGTCGAGGAGTCCAACCATCTTGGAACGAATGTCAGTCCGCAGATTGCTACGCTTCGAGAAGGTCACGAACCTCATCACGAATCGTTGCCCATAGGTTGTTCTGGCCGAGTTTGGGATGCTCGTGGACGGTGAGGAGCTGGATCATACGAAGGTCTTGCGATGGCCCAGACGGTGGCGAGAAGATATCCGTCGACGTCCTGTAGATCAGCTTTGGCCCGAGCTTTCTATTGCCGCGGAGGCCGTAGTAGTAGAGATAAGCCTCGAGTTTGGAAACGCCGTGGCCAGAGGAGTCGACCGAAGTCAAGCTGGAGGCATCGTCGCTGTCCCAAAGCTTGAGATGCTCGTAGGGCTCGGAACCACTGGAGCTGGACGAGGGACGCTTGGACTGCGCGTCGCAGTCTCGGTTGAAGGCCTCGCTATAGACGTGCTGGTCCCAGTTGATGGCTAGAAGGGGATACGGGCGGGTCAGTATAGAAAAAGACTAATACAGTACACTTGCTCATAATGCTTAATGCATACCTACAACCAAATGTGTGACATGACGTGACTCCGTTGTGACTAATGTGACATTTACTGTCTTCGTCGTTCGGTTCGATCTCTGCCATTTGATGTTGGACCTCCATAACAATGGCTGCCTCATCAGAAGCTTGTCCACGGTCATTGGAGTGCCAAAGATGCGGTTACGGTCTTTCAAATTTCTGACAGACTCCAGGAGTTCTTCTTCGGCACCTGCAAGCTGCGGTGGCCTGGCACGAAATGCTGTAATTTTAATCACAAAGGCCAGTGCGGTGAGTTGCAGCAGCTGCAAGTTTTTGAACTGCCGCTGATGCCTCAGTATCACCTTCTGCATCCATAACAGCTATAAGAGCTGCTCGCCAATGCTCATCAACATAGGAATCGCTGAGGAGCTGTTGGAGCTGATTTTCAGCCATTGGAAGAGTCATGCTGTCATTGGTAGCGAATACTCCAGGCATGCGGATCGGCATGCGTTGGGTGAGACATTTGTGCTTGGGATGCCATTTACATAACTTCACGCAGATCAATCTTGAAGATCTTATACTCGCCAGCTTCATCCAAGTCTATTGGCAACCAAATTTTGTAAAAATTTCGGGATGCAGAGTACTGCCACCCGCTCCATTCTGGTTTGTGGAATGTAGCAGAGACCTGGATCTCGTCGCTCAACACCACCAGTGGTCCATCTCACATTAATGCATAAATCATTATGCAAAATTTTACTGTTCTATGCGTGCACCATCGCGGCGGTGGACGATCGCCACGACGTCGTCGTGACCACTCACTCCGTGTCGCTCGTTCTCGTTGCCGCTCGCCCCTTCGACCTGTGAATCCTTGCCGCCTTGCCCATTTGTCCCCACCGCACGCTCGCACCCGCGCTCAACCCAATTCACTGCGCCGCAGCGCCATCACCGGTTCAGGTCCAGCACTGCAGCAGGAGTTACATGCCTAATACATTATCTACATAGTCTACACATATTGGCAACTCGGCTCCCACGTTCTGGTTGAACGTTGAACCCAGTCTTTGAATTATTCCCCTCGCCATCCTGCGGTTATGGAACGATAAACCCAAAATATTCCGTGATTTTCAACAAAGTTGTGCGTGATTTCAAGATATGTAGTATGTACAAACAGATAAAGGTAAGACTAATGCTAGGATCCGTGTGCGATGTCGAAAACGGGTGGATGGTCATGCTAACGATCGGACGTAGTCAGCGTCAGGACGGAGTGGAATGCGGACGAACCCTTTCACAAAGTGGTCAATTGCCCGTAGCTCCAGCTTTCAGACAGGAATATTTGTCCATCGGCCGTGCTGCAAGGAAGTAATGAGTGCAAGGTGGGACGATGAGATTGTGATAGCGACGACGTCGTGGTGGTTAAATTGGCGGGATCGTCACATCGTGCAGGTGGTGGTGGACAGGTTCCTGAAGACCTGATGTTGGGCTCGTCATCGTCATCGCATCGTGTCGCGTTGGCATGACTGCCCTGTCGTCGTTAGTGGGTACGGGTCACACTTTTGTGACTCATGACAAACCCTGACCGACCCGGTACCAAGTACGCGCCTCATGCCCAGTCTGGCCTCCACCATCACTGGGGGGCCGCCATGGGACAGACAAGAGCCTGAAACAAGATTGGGATGATGTGCAGAATGTCAGAGTCCATGGTTGGATCTAAGTATGAGCTGTATGACGAAGGGGCCACCTCGCTGTAGCATGTACGGACATGAGGCGTTCTACGAACCCCGCAGCCATTCTTCCGCAACAATTCAGCATGTTACCTCCGCAGGATACAAACTGACTGCGCTACTCGCATCTCTTGAGTGACGCGGGTTGTCTGCTTGCAGATTTTAGTGTTTACTACTCTAGCGTTCAAAGAGCACTTGTTGGGAGCTTTGCCTTGGCGAACAGGTCCGAGTTGAATCAAGGAGTCTGGGGAGTGGGAACGACACCTGAACGAAGAGGCAAAAAAGTATGAGGGACAACACATTGCCTCTCATGATACTGCGTCCTCGTCCTCTGTCCAGATCCCCC
>JBBPSB010000496.1:0-16929 GCA_038093375.1 Xerocomus brunneocitrinus
CCCCGTGCGCGTAGAAAAACATCATCGGAAACCCGGTCACGCCCTGGCTCGTGCAGAGCGCCTTGTGGTTCTCACAGTCGACCTCGGCGATGTTGAGCTTGTGTTGCATCCGTCGGCCGAGCTGGGCCCATACAGGTGCCAGTTTCTTGCAGTGGCCACACCTGGGGTGTGTGAGTGGATGACCAAGAAGAGAACAGAAAGGCTACCAGGGTGCAAAGAACTTGATGAATGTAGGGCCTTGAGGGAGATAGATGTCAAAGGATTGGACGTCGAGGGCGACGACGGTACCAGAGGGATTTGCGTTCGAGCGCGGGGTTTGGACGACGAGACGTTCGGGTGGGGTCGGCGTTGGCGTCGGTGTGAGCTCTTGTTCCGTCGGTGTTGGTATGGGCGTCGCTACCTCGACCTCGTCGGGTGACGTTGCGGTGGGTTCCGCATGCGCGTTCAGAAATTCGACGACGAAGTGGAATTCCCTATCTCCACTGTAGGTTTCGACCAACTCGCCGTTACGGTATAGATTCATTTGTGGGTATCCTGTGACGCCGTTCTCATTGCAGAGGTCTGCGCAGCATCAGTGGGGTGAAGGGGGACCAGTGGTGGACGCACCGCCGTTGATGGCGCAGTTTACCTGGGCGAGGCGTACGCCTGGGTCGCTCTTGGGTCGACGACATCGTTCCAGGTGGGCTCAAAGTGTCGGCAGTGTCGACAATACGGTGAAAAATGTTCGACGAACCTGTTGACAATCAGTAAAGACGTGCTTCAACGGGCGCGCGACTGACCAGACGCTCTCTGAGGCTGTCTGTTCAAAGTTTTGTGGTGTGAGTATGTGTGCGGCGACGGGGACGACGAGATATGGAGCAGTGTCGTGGGTGTCGTGAAACAAGAGGCGCTTAGATCACGATGACCATGGAATGATGCATACCGGCCTAACCCGATGCCACGATAGTATGACAGGGCCGTAAAGGCTATCCTGAGGGGCATTCTGCGTTTGGATTCTCACTCTTCGTGCCTGTATGCAATATCGTATTTTTATATTTAGTCTTTCGCAAAGGATTGACCGTCTCTGTCGTTGTCCAGCCCTGCCCCCTCAATTCCAGTATCGTGGTATGCCCCACCAACCTTGTGGCTAGCTGCCGCAATAGGGCCGCTCGACAGAGGAGCAAGCGAGAGGACTAGGATGACCAACGAAATGGTCAGAATTCTAGGCGAGGAGGGCGCAAAGGTATGTCCATGCGAAACGGAAGCGTCGCGCACGAAGCCGCAAGAGTTGACAGGAAGCTCCGAGGGGAGTGCCGGGATGCAGGTCTGTGGATGTATTGCCGGACACTAGTACTGAGAGGGAGATGGCGGAAACATGCCATGCCAATCGATCGAGCTGGAAGATGGGGCGGGACAACGCGCACGTACGATCGACAAAAGGCATCAAAGGTCGTCAGCCCGCCAGACGACGGTTACCCCCCCAGACCCATCAGCACCTTCAGATCCCCAGAAGGGGTGTGCAACAACGGTGATACGAACTGTAGAGCGTGCGTCAAGCTCGAGGGCGGGGCAGCGAGAATATGTAACAGACACATTTCCCAGTGTCTAAAAGGAACCGAAAGCCGCGTCAGGGAGCCATGATGATACGAGGCGTCGAGGACAAAGTCGAAGAATCTGGACAAACTTCAGAAGCCGAACGACTCAGCAGCGCTCCAGACAAAAGGGCCGCAACGAACAACTCACCCAGTGTCAGGAAACGCCTAGAGTGCACGCATTACGAGCCCGTCGACAGAACGGTTGCGCTGAGTCGGGATAGAGGAACAAGAGGCCATGTAACTCAGCAGGATAGAGGTGATTCCGGGCACCAAAGCAAGGCTGCATCGGGCGAGTACTCGGATACCGTATGGACGGCGCAGATGCGATCCTGGGGCAAAATAAACAGGTGCGACGACTAGGAGACGACTATGCCCAAACAGTCGATCATGTCCACTCGACTGGAGGGTACGAAGACGTTGCGCCGCCCGAGCTGAAACGGGTGCTGAACGGAGTCCTTGCCATCTCGGCTGATCCTCGTCCCCAAGGGATATCTGCACTTTTGTGGTCTTGCGCTGATTCGAGGGACACTGCTCCCAGCGTGCCGAACATGCACACCACCGTGATGATAATAGCAGTGTGCCGTTGCCATTGATATTGAGTGGTCGTCCGCCTTCATGGCTCTATCATACTGCGGGGTGGATAGTTCGTTGACATCGGTGTACAACGCTCACCTATCCTTTCCTATGAGATTCCATTGACGGTTATGTTCGGGAAAATATGACCACTGACAGACTGATGCATGTCGTCCTTTTCGCGCTCTCGCAGACCTCAAACCAAAATTGAAGACAGATCCCGGTACGAAAAAGTATCACTGACTGTTATCCGTTTCCAACACCTTGGCTAGGGAAAACAGATGTAGAAGAGTACAGTAACAGAATGCAATCACAACGCGTTTGTATCGACACGACGAACTTTAAGAGCATATACTAGTAAGAACACAAGCTTGAATGCAGTGTGCGTCAAGCACAAAAGCGATCTCGTGAAAGCATCAAAGCACATCCAGCATGCGTGCACCCCGTGTCAACCCGTCCAACGTCGCCGACGTGATCTCTTGTACCTGGACGTGATCAAACTCTCTGTAACGATCCTCTTGTATTCTGCCACGTTCCGTCGGGTGGATGTGAGCAAGAGCGCGCCAAACGGTTGCTGGAGTCGAGCGAGGAATTGGTAGAAACGCTTCTGCGCGTCAATCGACAACAGAGTGGAAGGAGATGGGAATGCATCATCCCGAGGGTCTGCGTACAAAGTGCTGGAAAGCTCTGGCAATGAATCGAACGATGAAAATTCGTCCAGCTCAAAAGTTTCGTCCACGTCAGGTGCAATTTCTACTATGTTTCTGGCAGCATGTCGGTCGAGAAGAAAGTCGATCCATGGGTGAACGAGATAGAGAGAATCCAGCTGCTTGAGATTTTGCCTAGTCTTGATCTTGACATCACCAAGTGCACCAGCCTGCGCACCAAATACAAGCTGTGACCCATCCCGACGACCTGATACGAGCCTAATCTTAAAGGCAATGCATGGAAGCTTCATCCGCTGTCCTGCAAACACTGGTGTGGGCAGCCCATCCACTTGGTCATACAACCGTGTGACCAGGTTAAGATCAAGCGAGGAACCACGCAGCCCAGCAGTGATTGTTCCCATCTCGGCATCAGGAATAGCTGGTGGAATGTGTGAGGTCAAGGGCTGGTTGAACACGTCAATATTGGTTGGAAGACAACTGTTGAAACTGCCAGATCTCCCGCTCCATGCAAGGATGCTCGTATCACCCGAGCTCATCAGTAGCTGAGACAAAAGTCGTCCCAGGGCCTTGTCTCCCTCGCCATATGTGATTGGCAAGGACACTGAGAAAATTCCAAGTAACGAGTAGGCGCCATCCTCGACCCGTGTCGTCTGTCGTGTGGAGGCCAGACGAAGCTTCTGCCGTATGTCGTTCAACCCAGGCCGGAGTGCCATCAACGCTTGTCCCGAGATACCTGTTGCCCGTTCCATCTCAGAGATGATTTCCGGCGACTCCTTGTGGTTGTAAATAGTGAGACCCAAGTATGGTGTCCAATCCTTTGTGTAGATCCGGACCACCTTTGACGCGTGATATTCCTGCAAGGTCCACGCACGCGAGTTCCATCTGCTCATCGTCAGAGCACCGAGCACCGCTAGTCCGTCAACGTCATAGAGGAAGATGATCGTCATCGCAGACCCCTCATACCACTTGAACATACTAACGAGCGCTTCTTGGAGTACGAAATGATCCCCTTTGTCGATACAGCATGTATCGCTCCATGCCCAGTTGAATCCCTCCTCTCGTACGATTTTGCAGAACATTTGAAGCTTGTCGTGAGTGGGAAACGCCTCGAGGTCGTACACCACAACTTTGATGACCTTTTCGTACAGAGGTTCATTGCCCTCCCATGTGTGCGAGAATGTGGCATAACGGTAAAATTCCCCTACCACTTGTTCGATACGAGCATGGTCGATGTGTGGGGTCATGGACAAGACGAGCTCCACGAAGACGGACGTTGATTCGAATGCGGCAGCCTGCTCTGATTTGTTGCACAGACGACCAGATAAGGCGTTGATGAGAACCAATGGCGAATCGCGAATGCCATTCTTGATAGATGTACGAATCGCTTTCGTCGTCTGTTCTGGCCGAACATAGTGGCGAGATCGCTCTACAAGGGATATCAGCGGAAGAATATCAGTATGACGTGATTACCCTCACCACGAATATCTGGATCAGATGATTCAGACATCTTCGAGAGCATTGTCTCGAACGCGTCTGTTGCGTCATCATGGTATCCCATACCAAGTAGCGCTGCATACTTTCTCTCGTAACCCAATGGAGAGGATGAATCAAGCTTGATTACCTGAACAGTACCAATTAGCATGGGCGAACTTGAACGAATTGAAATAAGCTACTTCATTTGCGTCGTGCAGAACATCATGCCACTTTCCTTTTTCAGCGTATGCTCTGCTTCGCTTAACCAGCAGGTCTTGCGGGCCAGCAGGGTCTAGCGACAATGCAGCCGTGTACTGTGAGACGGCCTCGTCATATTGTTTGGCATCCACGGCACTATCGCCGAGGTCCTCTAGTTTTCCGCGGCAACGATATTTAAAGTCTGATCACGTCAGTGTCGCATTTATTGGAAGGGTAGGCGGAACATTAGCTCACCAGAAACCCACATCTTGATGGGCTCGGTCATGTTGATCTCTTGATCCACCATGCGCAATATAGACTCGCCAGCCTCCTTCGTGCGGTCTGCTGCGAAGAGGGCCTCACAAAGGCGTTGTTGGATCGTGAATGCAAATTCATCAAATTTCCATCCAGAGATCTGTAAGAAATCAGGATCAGTTCGATGGATGGCGAGAGAATCGGGGATATACCAATGAGACTATCAGCGGTGGTTGACGAGTGCGGTTACCCAGTTTAATTCGCGCATCTTCAAACGACTGAATCGCACGCTCATAGTCGGTGCTCTCCATATGCAAGTTCCCATAGAGAATGTGCATATATGCCTATTGGAAAAATCAGCAGTGACGCTACCGGATATAAGGACATCGTTCACGTGCCTGGACTACATAAAACGCTGGGTCCACCCATGCGTCAGTCATGAGGTCATCCATATGTGATATCGCATCGACATGCTCTCCAGTCATGAAGAGGACAACAGCCTGAAAAAGGGAAGAAGTTGAAGAGGACTAGGGTTGGGCGGAATCACGTACGTTGATGAGAAGAAGGGCACCATGCTCTGAATGAAAATGCTGCAGCGCAATGTCGCACACCCGAAATCCCCTGTGCTTTTCCCCCTTGCCAATGAGAGCCACACACTTTGCAATGTAGCCGATGACGGATCGCTGGATTTTGACGGACTTGGTTTAACATGATGTCAGCGTCTACCTATGCGAGGGTAGAGCAACAAGCACCTCCTCGGCGTCGACGAGTGCCGCGTCCCACTTTCCCAAGCGTGCCCGAACAAGAGCTCGACTAGCGAGTACATGATGGGCCCTATTCTCCGACGTCGGGATTGCCGCGGATAGTAATGCTTCCGCATCCGTGACTTGACCGTATTTCCATGCATTGAGTGCAGCGCTGTCGATATGAAGTTCTGGGTCCTGGAATGCGAGGTGACACTGAGATGTAGTACAGATAGATTAAAGACAGGACACGAAACGTACCAAGACGTATATGAAGCCTTTTACGATGACTTTTCTCTCTGCAGCAATTGCAAGGAGCTGGCCGTCTGAAGAGCATACGAGTGAATGTATGTCGTGGGTGTGTTGGATGGGATTGAGTTGAGAGTGTGTCGCGGTGTCCCAGAAGGTGATGGTTTTCTGTGCAGAGTAGGCTATGAATTTTCCGTGCAGCAGGGCAATGCATGAGTAGTACCCGACATCACTGGGAACTGGCCACTCCGAGATGGTTGACCCAGCTGCATTGATTTGCTTGATTGTGCTGCCTCTGGTTTGGACGAAGAGGTAGTTCTTGAACCAGAGAAGACCACGCCGCCATTTCACTCCCACTTTGATGTCGACAAGTAATCGACCATCGTTACTGTCCCAGACCCGGATGGAGTCAGAAGTGGCTGTCGCGATTCGGTGGCCTTGTGGAGAGTATTTGGCTGCAAAGACCGGGAAGTCGTGGTTGAGTGTTCGCACTTTTCGGCGCGCCACGATGTCCGAGACGAGTCTGACGAGAAATCGAGGTCGTAGCAGTATCCGATCTTTTCCGCAAAGACTTGTTTGTAGGTCGTCGCGTCCCAAACCGACACCCCGCTGCGATCCACCTGCAGTCTCTTGAGGCAGCAACACATTCGACTCCGCGCTCCACTGGCATCGTCGCTACGTGTTTGCCATCTGCCACTCGCCACACTTGAACGTTCCCTTGAACACCCCACCCACCACCGACGAGATGCTCTCCGCTCGCCGTAAATGTCACTGCGTCCACGTCTTCACCAGCGTCAATTTCAAGGGGCTGGGGATATTCTTCTCAAACAATCAGCATCAATGCAGTTTTATCTCGGCAGTACGCACCACTCGTCGTCGCCATGAACGTTAGCGACATGCAACCAAGAGAGTAAACAAAGAAGCTGTCAGGTCCGTGCGTATACACCCTAGACCCCACCTCGTGTTTTCGGTGCTTAACTTGTATAGAACTTCATTTCGGTCGCTATTGCTGATCATGAGTCTCGGTGTCCAAATCGCTGTTACCGTCCAGTAAATGCCTGTCTACAGCGGGGTCAAGCACTAGCGAATACCAGTCAATGTTTCATACTCATTCCCGCCAGGGATTCGAGTCCGCACCAACCCGTCCGCCCCTCCCGTGCCGTATCATCGCTCATCACGAGTTTGGTATGGTGGTTGGAATCAGTCTTTGTGGTTCTTGTCAACAAGAGGCCGAAATGCATTCAAGCCACCCATTGTCGGTCTCCGATCCTAATGGCATAAAATCACTCATGCGTACACAAAAGGCCAGCCTATTTGACGTTTGTTTTCCCCCTCTATCGAGACTTGGAACACGTTCACGCACTATTTAGATGTGCGACGATCGTAACGCTTTCAAGATAGACGAGGGAACAATGTGCTCCATTCGAGTTGAACAAGTGCGCTGTTTCCCTAACGTGGGATTTGGTCAGGCTGGACGAAGCCCGCGAGCGAGTCGAGGTGTCAGGCGATGGCAACCCAATCGCACAATGATGGTCTCAAGTATGGGTAACGAGTAGCATTCATCACCGGCTGTGGATAGGATTTGGAGTGCGTGATTTCATGCAGGTTTGATTCCAGTTGATTCCAGTATGAATCTTGGGCAATGTCACCTTTCTTTGTGGTGGTATTGGGTGGAGGCCTGGTCTTTCTTTTGAGTCACCGCGACCAGTCTGACTCGCGTTTCCCCTCTCCGAACAACTCACGCAGAGTCAGGGCACGAACAAACGCACGGAAGGCGAGCCCATTCACAGAACGACCCCTGGGTTAAGAGTCGAGACAGGGCTTGAGGGACCCTGGGCCGACCGGGGTCCATAGTCTGTACGGCTTGAAACACTTCTCAGTCTTCAACTTCAAGCTTTCCACGATTAACCATGACACGTCATCGCAATTCCTTTGGTTTTCAAGATGCAAGAGGCTACACTACATGCCGGATACCAAACACAATACTACCTACCGGCCCGCACGCTAAAGAAGGGGGAAAAAAGAGGTGCGGGCAAAGCGCCTTGCAGGCGCAGGAAAGAACATACGGAACCAAACCAAGAAAAACGGGTGTGAGCCGAGGCCTGCAAGCACCAAGAAACAGAAACGTGGAATTGAACCAAACGTGCGAACACGAGGAAAAATATGCTGCGAGTCGGGGGGGAGAAGGCGGAAGAAGAGACCAGATGACCTTTGGAGTTCCACTTGAGGCCTTGAAGCCGACCCAACGGGGAAACAGCGGGAGTAAGAAAAGATCACCCACGACACGTCTTGAACTCGACCGGGTTCGCACCGAAACAAACCTGAGCCAAACCATATGATAACACTCCAGGTCCCAACCACAGCCGATAACGAACGCTGCGCCATTGTTTGCACGCTGACCATCGCACTTTGACAATCGCCATGAACGTCGCCTGATCGACTTATTCGCACGCCAAATTGCCATAGACCTTGTCGCTCGCAGCTTGAACGTCCGTGCCACGACGTCGTCCAATTAGGTCAAATCCCGCGTGGTGGAAAAATCGCACTTGTCCAATTCGAACGGACCCGCCTTGTTCTCTCGTCATCGACCTCGTCCACCTTGTCCCGAGTCTCCAACGATCAGACACCGTCGACTTTGTCTGACTTGAAACCATCTCGACCATTTCTGTTTGAACTGCGCATAAACGCGTCCCGAGTCTCCGTGATCGTTATCACATCGTCCATACCGAACCCATCGCAGGGTAGATTGCATTCATAGCCGCAAAGGATGAGCAGGCACTGGATCGGTCAAACTAGGCCCGAGCGAGAACACCATGTCTCCACCACCGCCCGCGACCTTTCTCCGCGCCCTCAAGTGGGCGTGCTGGAGTAAAGGTAACTGCAGGCTGTCGGGGAAGAGGTGTACAAGTGGCGACGAGGTTGTCAGAGCGGGAAGACAATCGATGCTTGGCTTTTCGGAGAGGATCTCGGAGGTATGCGCGAAGATCGTAGGTGATGTCGTAGATGTTGACAAAGGTCGAGAAACAGTCGGTATCAGGATTATCGGGGAGAACGTAGCACTCGGAAATTTGATGGGAAGAGGGATGTCGTCTGGGAATATAGCAGAGGTCTGTGAGGGATTGAAACATTCAAGTCGAATGGATGCGAATATCCGACACGGAGGGAAGTTGCCTGGATCTGGGATTGACGTCGCAAGACTTGTCGATGGAACCTAGGCACGGTCCTTGAAGCTGAACAAGCCTATGAAAAATAAGACATTGAGCCAAAACATGAATGGATAAGTGGATCATACCATTAAGAGTCCAAGGTAAACAGTCGGCGAGGGCGAGATAGTCGTTGGCGAAAAGGGAGCCATTCGCGTACGAGCACTTTGAGAAAACGTGGCGAAAATCGGCACCAATGGATGTTATCAAACTGTGGTCGATGAAATGTCACAGAGGGCTGGATGTCGGCAACCTGTTGATGTTGGGTTCGTCGTCGACTAGATGCGTTTCAGAGAAAGTTCTAGACTCGGGAATGATGGCCAAAGGCGCAGGACAGTCGCCTCAGAGCCTGATGGTAAGGGGTGATCTCGGGAGCAAACAGAAACCGCTGGGGAACGAACAAGGAACAGTGAAGCCTGAACTTGCATCACCTTTCCCTTGCTCTCCTCGTCTCAACACTTCAAACTTGACTGGGGCTAGACGCGTCGAGGTTCGTGACGATCGCTGTCGCAGGGAAGGAACAAGGCAATCCAGGTGGGGATCGACCCACCCCACCATACGCCGCCTTCTTGGCACTCCAAGCATCTCGATCTCCATCGTGTATCGTATTCTTCCATGCTTTCGGTCCTTGACGGCGGAGCAATGAATAGCATCGCCTCCTAAGATCTTCCAGGTAGCAATCTCGTGGCCGGACGGCGACGGGGGTGGGAAAAGGTCCGGAGAATCTCCATGACGCAGCGGACCGTCATTCTGATACGGTTTCCAGAGCCCAAAACTTCAAGAGGTGACTTCGCCTACTGACCATCACCTTCTCAAATGTAACCATTGAGGAGGTGATACCGTCTGGTCCAGTTATGGAGTTTGCTGGACTTGACGGGGTCGCGATGAATCTTGGGAGCTGCGAAAGTAGGCAACGAAGAAACGGGCTGGGGAGAGCGACAGGAACCTTTGGATGCGACAGCAAGACCATGTGAACGCAAGGAAGTGAAATTGTTGGGAACTGAATCACGAAATATCTGAGCACCTGACGTTCAGCTTGCATGCAAAAGTCAGCCGAAGGGAATTAAAGCGTACCAAACCAAGAAAACAAAATAACCAACTGCGAACAGAACCATGCAAAAAGAAGCTGGACCAGCGTCAGAAAAAAGCAGGTGAAACAGTAGAGATTGCATACCTAAAACCTGATAAAAGAGTGACGATAGTTGGAATTCGCTTGGGAACCATGATGATCAACAACTTGAAAACAGTCGATCGATCGATGAACACACCATTACTGCCGAAAGTGGGTATGATGGCGATCAACCTGCCAATAGGTCGGACGGCAGACCGTCTGCAGAGGATGCCTTGGCCTATGTGTGCGGACATATGGCTTGGATGGCAACCAAGGAGGCGAAGCCGAGCATGTTGCTTGCATATCCTCATTAAGCCAAGTGACCGGCGGTTTCATGCGGGCCATGTAAACTCCGGGAGCGCACAGCTGAGGCTGCGAGTCGCAGACCATCCGCAGAGGACGGCTTGGTCTGTGTGTCTGGACACTTACCTTGGATGGCAGCCAACGAGGCGAGCACGGGCATGGTGGCACAACGACTTGAACTTCCTCGACGGACCTGGGAGTGACCGGCGACGTCATACAAGCCTTGTAAACGCCGGGAGATCTCGGCTGTGACTTGGCGGACCTGTGCGGCGGTGTGACAGGATAGATCGATCCCCTGTCGGATATAGAAGATGTCCATTTCAGCGAGACTTGACCAGGGCTGCCGATGCCCCAAGTGGGTGTGAGTCGTGAAACGTTTCCCTCATCGGCGTCGTCATCCTCGCTGTACTCGGAATCGCTGTCCACGGAAAGAGACCGAGGAATGCCGTCCATGTCGGGATGTCCAAGTTCCTTGAGCATTGTCTCCAGGAGATACCGACAATCGTAAAGAGGTCCAAACACGTTGGAATATCTCCAACTCTGTCGGAGGCGGTCGTGGCTATCATGAACACCGGTATCGCAACTCACACTCGTTGACTTGTTGTGAGGGTCGCGCCGATCCACTTCTCTGCAGGACGTGGCCGAGTCCGTCACCGAGTTGGTCTCGTCAAAGTCGGCGAGATCGCACGATCCACTTCGACGACCAATCGTACGGACCATGCCGCGACCCTCTTCGGGAATGGTGTCCTTGAGAGTCTGTGCGAGATCTGCCATGTTGGCCATACCGTATCGTCTGGTACTGGGGAGTGATCTTGATGGGGACTTCAAGAGGATCCCGTCGTACGGCAGACCATAAGTTATGTCCGGCTGAGCATTGGTCGCAATCCTATCGCAGAGCGCACAGGAGAAGTCCGTCTCGGAATCGAGTCTCGTGCGATTTCGGTGGCGTCGTCATGATCCCTGCACTGAATACTGGGCCCATTGCCTCGAGACCTCGTGATCACTGTAGCCCAACATTGCGGTTATGACAGCCCAACGTCATAGCTGAGCTGATTCCATGTATCCAGTGGAGTGCAAGAGTCGTACGACGTTGGTCCAGCTCTAACACTGGGAACCGGAGACATATCTAAAGTTTACCTGTCGATCAGGCGTCGCTGCTCACAAAAATTATCTTGATCATCTCATGCGACACTGTATAATTAGCGTCCTTTCCTAGTTTCACCCAACGCTATAGCATGTCTCACACGAGTCCATACCGATGTTATCCAGAAACAGTAAAAGTATAGTAGATACGCAAGTCCCAACGAAGATCAATCCAAGCGCCGCTTCTCTACTTCCAAGTCCATGGGGTCGTCCCCAAACAGGCTGCGCAGCGCCATGACGACGACGCCAACGAAACCGAGGATGGCGAGCACGGTCATATACGGGTGCGCGACGATCCATCCTTCCATCCGGACGATCCCCGCGTTGAGTGACTGCAATCCCATGAACGCGCGTTCACCATTAAAAAAAAAGGCTCACATGCACACCCCGCTCGAGCACGTTTTGCGAGTGTTTCGGGCGCGCGGTGCCCGCCAAAATCGCGTCGAGGGCCGACGCGACACTCGCCGAGTTGAGCGCGATCGCGTTCCCCGACCCGTCCCTGTCATAGTACACCAGCCGCTGCCCGCCGTCAACAAGACGCATCTAGATGGCCACCAGACTCACCTCATGCCACCACGACGATCACAGGGTCGCTCCCAACCTTGACCGGTCGACCCTATACATGTCCTTGAGCCACTTGGTCCGCATCCATTCACGTAAACACCACGTCCCTCCCCGCCGCGCCACCCAGCTGCCACTTTTGCGCTACCTCGATCAGCTTGGTCGATACGACATCTTGCCTCGCACGAGGCGTTGCAACGATCAACACGAGCGGGCGGTGCGGTGCGTACATGACACATCGCGCGAGAGCTCAAACGCACTCGCGAAGCGGTTGGCATGCAGCCACGCGCGAACGTCGGCGTGGTTCGACGATGTGGAGGTGAGCGCATAGGTCGCGACGGGCGTGCGCGCGTCCCTGTATTTGAACACGAGGAGCGCCGGGGAGGTGTATTTGTCGAGGAGCTGAGGGGTGGTGGAAACGTAGACTGTCGTGCACGACAGTGTCCAGCCCGGTTGCGTCAATCACCTGCATGTTCTTGAACGAGACGTCAGCAGCGCAGAGGACGTGGAGCAGGAAGCGTACGGGCTAGAAGCCTTGTCGGCAAAGGCAAGGAGCGGTCATAGGAACGTCTGCCAGTGTACTCGGTCTTGACCCCGTGGGCGTAGAAAAACATCATCGGAAACCCGGTGAGTCGGTGACGCCCTCGCTCGCCATGTGTTTGTGTTCCATGCGTCGACCAACCTGGGCCCATGCATGTGCGAGTTTCTTGCAGTGGCCACACCTGGGGGTGTTATTGGACGACCAAGAAGAGAACAGTGAGCCTACCAGGTGCAACGAACTTGATGAATGCGGGGCCCCGAGTGAGATGGCTGTCAAAGGATTGGAAGCCGAGGGCGACGACGGTGCCAGAGGGATTTGCGTTTGAGCGTGGGGTTCGGACGACGAGACGTTCTGCTGGGGTCGGCGTTGGTATCAACTCTTGTTCCGTCGATGTTGGTGTGGGCGTCGGTACCTCGACCTCATCAGGTGAAGCTGCAGTGGGTTCGGCATGCGCGTTCAGAAATTCAACGACGAAGTGGGATTCCCTATCTCCACGGTAGGTTTCGACCAGCTCGCCGTTACGGTATAAATTCATTTGTGGGTATCCTGTGACGCTGTTGTCATTGCAGAGGTCTGCGCAGTGTCAGTGGGGTGAAGGAGGACGAGCGGTGGACGCACCGCCGTTGATGGCGCAGTTTACCTGGGCGAGGCGTACACCTTGGGTCGCTCTTGGAGTCTTGGGTCGACGACATCGTTCCAGATGGGCTCAAAGTGTCGGCAGTGTCGACAATACGGCGAAGATTCTTGGACGACAGTAACGAATGTCAAGGGCCTAACGAGATGACATGAGCTAGCGAATGACCACAAGAGCTCGGGCCGATTCCGATGCTTCTTCCCTATGCAAGCACTCGTCGCATTTTCCCACCTCCCTCCCCTTCCGGTCTGTTTTTGTCTTCCCTGCACGATTCGGACCTTCCATACGCTCAGGTCTCTCTTAGTCTTTTTATCGCGTCTTCTTGCACGGACTTCATAGGATACGCCCGCTCTCTGAAATAATATTGTAGAAACTTATTGCGTACATATTCTATTAACTTATCGCATGACATGATCCGCCTTTCTCCCTCGACGAGCGACCCACATTCTCAATGGCAGCAAATATTCCTATACAGCTCACCAAGCAACATTCTCGCCTCCCCTACATCCGTGCCTTGCCCATCAAATTACTGTTTCCCATCAAGCAGTTCACGACCAGCTTGACTCACATCTCTTCTTCTTTGCGGTCCTGGTATTTGTACAGTTGTCACTGACTTGCTGTTTCTCGGTGTTTGCAGGACCCTTGCCTCGCATCATATTTCTTGTTTCTTCAGGCGCTTTCCCTCCTCTTTGGATTCTCACTTTTCGTGCCTGTATGCAGTATCGTGTCTTTGTACCCAAAGGATTAATTGTTGTCCAGCCACTTCCCCCCTCAATTCCAGTATCGTGGTATGCCCCACCAACCTTCTGGCTAGCTGCCGCAGTAGAGCTGCTCGACAAAGCAGCAGGCGAGAAGACTTGGATGACCGACGAGATGCTCATAATTCTATTCGAGGAGGCGCAAAGATGGCTCAAGGTGTGTCCATCCGAAATAGAAACGTCGCGCACAAACGCGCAGACGCAATACATCTACAGGTGGTTCTCGTTAAAAGAGGGTTTCTCACCCGAACAGATTCTCGAGCTCGCCCGCGAGAAATTGTGACGAACGTGAATTCGTCACTGACAACGATCAAGCACTCGCAGCGATTCGGCCTGGACATTGCCCGCGGTGACGCTCCCGCTGCCGAGTATGCCGAGACGGGCATCATGCATCATCTCCGCGTGTGTATCAAGATGACCGAGGATTGGAGCTGGTGTGACACCACCCACCCGAGCCTGCGCGGCTGCGTCTTTGCTCTACGAGGGTTCGGACCATTTGGATCGCAGTTTGTGCTGTCTGGAGGAAGTGATTGACAATGGGATCATTGACGCGCAACTGAGGGCGCTTGTTGGCCGTTTGCTCTCGCTCCTTGCCAAAGATCTGTTCGTTCGCAAGACCAACGCCCCTGAAATAACGTATGCGAACACGCAGTCCAAGCCAGAACTTTTGGATTGTCAACCAGTCTCGGTCGTCGAGTTCCTCGCGTTTATGTTTGGGCCGAGAATCTGGGAAGCGGCCCCAGGCCTGCGAGGTGTTTCGGAAGGCCCATGTCAACTTTTCGCACTGGGTCACGAAACGGTCTAGCGATGAGGAGTCATAAGGCGACATGCTCTTTTTGTAACTCAACATGACTTGATTGCAGTGTCGAACGGTCGAGTCTCTGGCAACGCACGGGCGCCGTTCAATGCGAGGGCGATGCATCTAGGATCGACAAGGTCATCCCCATGTACTTTAAACTCGAACAGGACGGCGACCGCGTGGGCATGTCGCACATGCTGATATCAGGCGGCACCAGGCGGACAGGGACAAATGACTCGCACCCGGCTCCCCCGGTCTCCCATATATCGCGATCATGGTCGACCTGGGTGGGGATGCGTCGGCGTTGGATGTCGTAGACGTTTCCGAGAGTGAGGCCTGTCTGCGCATCTCAGCGTCGGGATGTGATGCGACGACAGGAAGATGGCGGGTGCGGCATCATTTGATGCGCAAGGCCCAGATGTTGCATAAATGTTGCTTGGTGAGTTACACCGTGATGATGATAGCGGTGTTGACTGAGTGGTCGTGCCCAGGATCGTCTTTATGGCTCTATCATACTGTGGGGTGGATGGTTGGTTGCAGCGGTACCCCTTCCATATGAGATTCCATTAACGGTTGTCCGGGAAAATATCCCCCATTGACGGACTAATGATGTCGTCCTTTTCGCGCTCTTGCAAACCAGATCCCCTGACTAGTACTATGTCGTTGACTGTCCACGCGAATGACGTCCGTTTTCAACACCTTGGCTAGGGAAAACAGATGTAGAAGAGTACAGTAACTTGGCCTCGAGAATCCATTTATATCGACGTGGCGAATAAGAGCACATACTAAGAAAACGAATGACAACATGCAAAGTGTGTCAAGTACAAAAGGCATGGAGCGGTAGAGGAGACTCATGGAGAAAACGTGAAAGGATCAAAGCACGTCCAGCACGCATACACCCTGTATCAACACATCCAACGTCGCCGACGTGATCTCCTGTACCTGGACAGTGATCACACTCTCCGTAGCGATCCTCTTGTATTCTGGCACGTTCCGTCGGGTGGGTGTCACTAAGAGCGCGCCAAAAGGTTGCTTCAATCGAGCGAGGAATTCGTAGACACGCATCTGTGCGTCCATCTGCGCATCCATCGACAACAGAGTGGAAGGAGATGGGAGCGATACAGCATTCAAATCTGGCGACGCAGGTTCATCCAGCTCAGAAGTCTCGTCCTCGTCAGATGCAATCTCTTCCATGTTTCTGGCAGCATGTCGGTCGAGAAGAAAGTCGATCCAGGGGTGAACGAGATATAGAGAACCTAGCCGCGCGAGATTTTTCCTAGTCTTGATCTTGAAATCAAGTGCACCAGCCTCCGCACGAAATACAAGCTCGGTCCCATCCCGAGAATCCAACACAACCCTAATCTTGAAGGCAAGGCATGGAAGCTTCATCCGCTGTCCTGCGAGCAATGGTGTTGACAGCCTATTCAGTTTGTCATACAACCTTGTGACCAGGTCAAGATCGAGCGAGGAAGCACGCAGCCCGGCAGTGATTGTTCCCATCTCAGCGTCGGCAATAGCTGTTGGAATGTGCAAGGTCAAGGGCTCGCTGAACGCGCCAATATTGGTTGGAAGACAACTGTTGAAGCTGCCGGGTCTCCCTGTCCATGCAAGGATGCTTGTGTCCCCCGAGCTCATGAGTAGCTGAGACAAGAGTCGTCCCAGGGCCTTGTCTCCCTCACCATATGTCACTGGTAACGACATTGAGAAAATTCCAAGTAACGAGTAGGCCGCATCCTCGACCCGTGTCGTCTGTTGTGTAGAGGCCAGACGAAGCTTCTGCCGTATGTCGTGCGGCCCAGGCCAGAGTGCCATCAACGCTTGTCCCGAGATACCTGTTGCCGTCTCCATCTCCAAGATGATTTCCGGTGACTCCTTGTGGTTGTAGATGGTGAGTCCCAAGTATGGTGTCCAATCCTTGGTGTAGATCCGGACCACCTTTGACGCATGATATTCCTGCAAGGTCCACGCACGCGAGTTCCATCTGCTCATCGTCAGAGCACCGAGCACCGCTAGTCCTTCAACGTCATAGAGGAAGATGATCGTCATCGCAGACCCCTCGTACCACTTGAACATGCTAACGAGCGCTTCTTGGAGTACGAAATGATCCCCTTTGTTGATACAGCAAGTATCGCTCCATGCCCAG